>LPNX010168631.1:274739-296729 GCA_001517045.1 Pseudotsuga menziesii
ATTGTTGAATACATGCATATAAACAAAATAAAAATAAAAATTTAAAATATTTATTCCAATCCTTCATATATTGTGTTATTTATTCCCATTAAATTTTTTTAATTATTTTAAACAATATACCTTAAACTTAAAAGATTATTATTTATTTTAATTAATTTTATTTTATTTTCGACTAAAATTACATATAGTTTTATTTATATTTATATTTGTTTTATTTTAAACTTAAATTATAATGTTTTTGTCCTTATTAAGTATATTTTTTAAGAGAAATCATTAAGAATATTTTGAAGGTATTGGTGTTAAAACCTTATATAGAGAAGATACTTGTTAGAAACATGGTTCACTAAAGGTAGCCATGGTGAAACAATAGTGAATCATGGTAAATATAGTCAACTTTCATTAGATGTGGTTAAAATAATAATGAACTATGATAAATGAGAGTCTAACTTTCTCAATCATGGTCAAACATAGCCAACCATAACCCTGAGGTGTAGTCTAAATATTCTAAGTTTTCAAACTTTTGGAGCTTATTTTCTATCTTATTTTGATAGAAGTCTAGTTAGAAATCTTTAAAATCTAAGGAATGTTAACTATAGTAAACTATTTCTCACTAAAGTTTGGAGCAAATTCAATTGTTGAATACAAAACCTAAAGCATTAAAAAGTATATCAAACAATACATAGTACAAGAATTGAGGCAACCTAAAGCATTAAAAAGTATATCAAGCAATACATAGTACAAAAATTGAGGAAGGTTAACAATCATTGCTCCCAACCACCAAGCTACATCGGATGGGAAAATTTTAATCAAGACTTAGAATTAAAAAGGTTATTAGTTATTTTGATATATTTTATTTTATTTGTAACTTCAATTATAATGTTTGTAATTTTATTTCTCTATTAGAATATAAAATTACATTATGCATATATATGTCAAACATATATTCTCAATAGAATTTCTAAAATATGATCTAAGATCTACTCTTATATTTAAATCGAATTAATTTTTTATCATAATGAGTGAAAATTTGTCCATAATTTTGACTTGTATATCAAAAAGGTCGATCTAACATATAGAGTCTCATTCTCTGAAAATTAAATGTATTGATGTACGATGCTCTTATTTTGATACCCTTGGTCCTTCCATTAATGGTCGATGGTAGTACTAGTAGATTTGGTTATTGTTTTATTCTTCTACCTTAAAGTGTCTTTTATCTAGTTATAATTTTACGATGTACTTAAGAAAGGTAATTATCTATCTTTACTTTAAAAAAAATCAATTATAATGTTTTTTTCCATAGTCACTATATATTTTAAGAGAAATCATTAAGAATCCCTTGAAGGTATTTTCTTAAAACCCTAGATGGTCTCAACCATGGTCAAACATTGTATAATACCCCGTAACATTTTAAGTAACTTTATTTAAATTTTACTCATGTGATAGAAATTAATAATTTTGTAGAAGTTTATTTCTTTAATACAAATGTGAAAATATGGACTCACAAGTTAGGAAACCATGAACCTAAGTTTGTGGAAACAACTAAAATCTCAAGTATCATTACAAAGACAAGTGGACAGTATTGGGGAGAGATTAGTTATTAGGTATTAAATTCCTAGGAAGGGAAAGAGGATAACATGCTTAAACAAGAAAATAAACTAAGGAAATAGAATGGAGAGCTCCGAGAACACCCAGAGTAGTATAGGCTCTATGAAACTACACAGAGCTACCAGAGAACCCCTGAGAGGTGCCATGCTATGAAATAGAACCGTTAGAGGGAATGTTAAATGTGTTAGGTTCTGCAATAATTAACTCTACTCATTATATTGGTGGCATCTTGAAAGCCGAGAAAAGTAAGTCATAAACTCAAGATTCTGGGAAAGGTGGTGGAGACCTTGTAGAATAAAAAGTTTCGAGGATATATAAGGATGAGAGGTGTGTGGATTTTGAATTTCAAATTCCAGAAAAAATTAAGATACGTTTTACTAGTAAATTGATCCCTTTTATAGTTATGATAATGAAATTTGTTTTCATTTATGTTAATTTAAATAATATAAAATGCTTAGTAATTTGTTAAATTTGTGAATGGAAGTTATAGAGTAGCACCGAACCTCTCACCATATATTTCTTTATTACCATAAAGTTAATCAATGTTATTTGAAATATTTATATTAAATATCAATGTGAAGGATAACAATGATCCAAAAGGGGAATTTCTCATTATTAAAACATATAAGTTGTAAACCCTATTTAAAGGTTGGTATATAGTTACATTTAGGAGTTGGAAACTTTATCTTAATATTATTTAGTTCAAAAACCCTAGAAATTAAATGTAACAATTATTCTTAGAAGAGGACTATGGATAAATAGAAACACCACTAAAACATCTATTACTATAAGTACTCTGAACCAAAGAATTAGGATTAACATTTTTCCTTCATAAAATGTTTAACAAAACTATAAATAAGATAACCAACAAACCAAAATATTACTTGCACACAAGTCGTAGACTAAAACAAGCAGTAAATATAAGCAATATCATTAAAAGAAGATTGTTAATATAAAATTATATACATGACAAACCTTTTCCTTTGAGTATCAGAAACTAGGAAAAATTGTCAAGAAGTTTCATTAACCATCATAATATTCCTTAAACTGAAGGAAGAAAAACCCTTATAAAAACAAAATTTGTTGACGCGCAACTCTCTCAGTAAAAGCATTCCTCTACAAGTGACGGGTAAACTTTAACCAAGAGCTATTTTATTTCCAACACACGAAGCATGAAGGAAATAATAGAACTTACATTAAATAAAACACGGAGATATCGACAAAAAGTCATAAATTATGAAAAACTTCATTTACTTGCTTCCTTACAAACATGAAAGAGAGGTAAGACAAGGACTTACACATGATTTCTTACTAACCTAAATCCAAAACCTTTGAACTTTTTCATCGTTGTAATGACAAGTAGCATGAATACATTATATAAAAAAATGATAATAAAAATTGTATGGAAAAACAACCATTAACAAAGAGATTAAGGAAATTTTCACTTGCAATTATGAATAAGAAATAAAAAATCCTAAACCTTGATAATCCGTGATGTAAAAAGGGAATCCACCAAGTGTAAGTTCTAAGACCAAACCCTGATTGCATAAAACTCATATTATAACATAATGCGAGGTGAATACCGTATTAAGAAAGGTTTTGTATACCTAGAGGAACTACGAGATACTACGCGAGGCTTTAACTGAAGCTTGAACCCACCTAAAAAGAAATCAATGCCATGGTCATAGTTTAACTGAAAATATAGGTGCAGGATGGTTAGTAGCCATGATGAAGGTCCAATTGTTAATGCTAGAAAAAAATGACAACCAACACTCTCCCATAGTTGCCCGGGCTAGTAAAACTCAAAATGACAGTGTAAAAATGCTCGGTATCTTATTCAAAAAAAGGGTGAAGTGAATCCAGCAGGAAAGCAAATACCTCAAGAATCTAAATATATTTGCATGGAATGGGTACAATACTATATAGTACGGATCAATCTTGGTTGGGAGTTAAATTCTCAAAATCTCAAGAACTAATTCCTGGCTAGGTTACAACCTCTAGACCTAGTAGACACCTGCAAGTGAATGAGATATAGTTAGCACAATTGTTGAAAGTATTCAATTAACCGAGAGGGGGGTGAATCAGTTAATTTCCGTGCTTAAGCAATCTTAAACAATTTTAAAACTTTTATCCTTGAAGTTTTATGACAGTCAATATGTTATCAGAAATTCTATATTCATTATTTACTAGGAGAAAATCCATTGCATCAGATTTAAAATGTAAAGAAAACTATCATCAGGGTGAAATCATGAACCTAGGTGTCTATTCGGTGAGAATCAACTTTCAGAATCTGTATTTAAAACACTTTCGGCCAAACTATTTTTTTTTCGGCCGAACTTTTTAGCTTTTTCGGCCAAACTATTTAACTTTTTCGACTGAACCAATAAAAAAACTTTCGGCTGAAATAGTTTTTCAGCCGAATGTTAAAACTAACGGGGAACCTCATTATGGGGGCTTTGTAAGGATCGCCGAAAAAATAATGTCCAGCAGATACTTTTTTGTTCGAAGATTGTTCTGGCTTAACAAGTTTTCGACCAAACATTTGTTCGGCTGATGACCAAACAATCTTTCGACCAAAAAAAGTTATATATATTCTAAGCGATGCAACTGTTTGCAGTTTTGTTGTTTACAATTTTTCCTTGTTGTAATTTACAATCTTTCGGTCATCTGTTTGTGTCTGCGGGCCTCGCCTATCTACAGGTCTCGCTTGTTTGTGGGCTTAATGGTCTGTCAGTGGGCATCCATGGGCAAGGAGGAGGAGCAACTTCTATGGGCGTCCGGTCTTTCTATGTGTGGGAATCCGTTTGTGTGTTGGCCATGGGCGTGTTGGGCGTGTTGGTCGTGTTGGCCATGTTGGGCGTGTTGGCGTGTTGGGCGTGTTGGCCACCTATCTGGTGCTTCACGGTCTATTGTGGGTGTTCGTTTGTGGGATTCATGGTCTGTCTATGTGTGGGTGAGGAGGAGCATTGGTTTTCTTGTGGTGCTTCGCAGCTTCGTGGTGGTAGAGGCTTTGTGGCGGAGCTGGAGGCTACGTGGTGGAGGTGCAGGAATCTTCACGGTGGTGAGGTAAATATGATCACAATGCTCACAAATCTATGATCACAATTCTATATTTGCATAAACTATATATTTTGAGAAAAAAAAGAATAAACTGTATATTTTGAGAAAGGAAAAAATGTAGATATACATTTTGTAGATATACAAAAACTAGAAGGAAGGTCAGTTGGATGATATATCTTAAGTATAGCATGGAGAGAGAGGCAATAAAATTGCTTAAAATGGATCTCTCTCCTCTCAGATGAGAGCAAGATACTATAGTCAGTAAAACCCAATGAAATACAGAAAATTAGTCCACCTCCGAGAATAGTTGTTTGCAAATTTGAACAGTTGTTAGTAAGAGTAATGAAGCATAAATATAATTAAAATACTTCCCAATAAAATGGATTCAAGTACCCATTCACCAAAACATCAAATATTTTACAACCATTCCCCGAATGACTGTGCGACCATCATTCCAAAATATATCAAAATTTTATGTCAGAAAAAAGTTATGTGTTGGTTTGAATTTTGTGATAGGATCCCATATTCACCCCAACACCTATTTGAGAGGTCCTTATTTTCAAAAGTTTACAGTTTTTTAGAAGTATGGGAATTCACACACCCATTTCCTCTATTTTTACACAATTGCATAGGTTTCTCTTTAAAAATTGCATGAATCACTCACACAAGTTGATCATGTTCAACACCTGTGTTGTCACAAATTTAACGCTTTTGTATTCTACATGATGAATTAAAGTGTAGTATATGAATATTGTTTGGATTTGTTTATAATTTTTCTGGCAAGTACTTAATTTTTCTAGAATTGATTAACTAAACTAACACTATTATTTATTAAAGAATTAGAGAACATAATTGATTAAGAATGAATTCTTTCATTTCTTGTATTAATTCTTTTTTAATTATTTATTTCAAGTAGTTTATACTCAACACTTTAATTTTTTGCATCATTAATTTTGACTCACCGCCACACTTGTGCATAGAATCAAGACCTAAATACTCTCCAACATCAATGCACACTCTTCAATTTGCACTTTTATGTGATTTGTGTGATTCAAAAATTTGTAACAATGAAACATATCGTTCAACACTCTTTAAAGATAGACAAGGTTAGTTCATTCCACAAAGCCTAGACTTAAAAAAATTAAATTATAGTTTAGGTTAAGAATTTGGAGGTAGGCATCCAAAAAACCCTCCATAGTTGCTTATAATTGAAAAGAGTTAGCATGTAATTGAAAAATATTCCAATGTTTCACACCTTCCAACTCTCGTAGCTTATGGAAATGATCAACATGTAATTGTCGAATCTTTGTGAGATGTTCCAACCCTTGTATACTCTTTAGTGTGGGATAGTTGAGGAATTGAATCTTCTACAAATATATTAACATTTTAAGAATCTATAGCTCCTCTAAGTTTTCACAACATTGTATATTTACATGTTGAAGTGTTTGCATGTTCCACACTTACTAGTTCTCATAGCACACATAAATGATTAATAGATAATTGCCAAATGATCAATAGATAATTGCCACAGTTATAAAGGATGTGATTTAAGGTATATCTAGGCATTTACGTTGCAACATAATGTTAATATTGGCCTCATCAATTTGACTCACAATATGTGATATAATTATACTCACTTTATCTATGTTTGAAGCCAAACATTTAACTAAAATTACACCTAGAATTACGTTAATTGTTGAACTACAATTTGGCATTTGGCATTTGACATTTGGGGTAGCTTCCATAACTTTGAAATGGGCTAGTAGTCTAATGGAAAAGTAATTTAATTGCAAGATGTGCTCTAGAGAAACTATTGTTAAGGGCTCTTTACTATGGACATTAGTCAATATCTAGGCTACTTATGGTTTGGATGGGCTAAACTACATTAGTTCATTGATGCTTATTTTGATGTTTATAGGAGATATATAGTAGAGATGGTTCAAGACAAGGTGGTCCCCCATTCTTCGAGTCGAAGATGTACAGAGACATCTAAGATAGGGACGCTTAATACCACACCTACGTCTACTGAAATACCTTCAAATGTTCGCTCTCGAAGATGGTTTGAATCATCTAGATATTCTAGCGTATTATATCAAGACACATTAGGTATGTTTTTTAAATTTATGCACATGCAAAATTTATGAGTATGCGTGAATATTTATATTTTTTTCAAGCCTTGTTCATTGATTTTACTAAGTTTCATTAGCATTTATCTTTGTAGATACACGTTGTAATAGATTGTCTCATGAGAGTGGCCAAGCTTCTATGTCTGGTCAACTGTTGGATGCATCATCTCGTGACTATTTTCCCTCTTTTGGTCATTATTTTAGAGAACGACCAATGAACCATCAACATTTTATTGGTAATATGTTACATACACACACACACACACATAATCTATTTTAATAATATATATGCGTGTGTCTTTATGTACTAAATTATACATGATTACATGTGTTAATGTAGAGGATCATGGTTCTGCTGAGGGTTATGATTATATTGAGGGTTATGATGATGCATTTAGAGAGGCTGGGGGTGATGATGCATTCAGAGAAAATGAGGGTTATGCATTTGGAGAAAATTAGGGTGGATATGTTGAGGATGTTGCAAGGGACCAAGAGCAAGGTAATGCAAATGCTCGAAGAAAGGGTCAACATCGGCGAAGGGCTACTTTTGAACAAGCACATGGTTGTCATCCCATGACCATTTATCCTTCAGATATACCCGATGCTCTTCCTTGGGAAAATAAAGAGGTTTCTATCACCCTTGAACAATGTACATCCCACCATAAAAAATTGAGGGATGATCTTGCTAGCTTTGAACTCCCAATAGAGAGTCGGCAAAGCTTGCAAATACTTTTGGAATTTTTAGGAAATTTTATTGGTGCCTATAGAACTATTAGGCCAACAACAGATTGTTTTATTCACTTGTTGCAAATGCGGAGGGATCAGGTGATGGCTCCTGACAAGTGGGTTGATGTAGAGAAGAGGGTATCAAAAGCATATTCCATTTCAATGTTTAATTTTAAAGAAGGACCGAAGTGAAGATGTTAAAGGTGCAATATTTCAAGAACCCCTATATTTCACACCATTTATATGATAGATTCTTGGCTGCCTATGGTATATTTCCATGGAATAATGAAGTGCCACATTATTTTGTGAGATTTTTTTAAACATGAATCCAGATTACACAGATGTGTCCAAATTTTATGGGGTTGGAAAAGGTAGGATGTATGAATGAGAAGGAGCCTATTGTGATCCATTGTTGCCTAAGCCTACACCTCGTTTGGTGCCTCGGTCATAGAGAGTTGTTACATTACTATCAGAGATGGAGGTGACCTCTCAGATTGGTCTAGAGGTTAGAATCGTCATAGGAGACAACTTACCATCTTCTCTAGTGGGGGTTGATGTGGGCATTGATGGACATAGAGCATGTGCTCATTGTCGTGCACATTTTTCTTATAAAACAAATAGTGAGGTAGATTCAATGAGCCTTGAAGATGCTAAGGCATATGCAAAACATTGTTGAGATGGATTGTTTGATTTACTCCATCGCGAGGAAGGAGGGAGGGGGGGAAATATGTGAGAACTTTTATGTTTTCCTCATAATTGTTAAATCATGTTTTGTTAGTTTATCTAAATATATAATTAACTCATTTGAATTGTATTTCACCCAAATGTTGGATGACCATGATTTTATGGTCGAATCTAGTGTTAACTTAGGGCCATTGAAAGAGGTACATTTGCATAAATATCTATAAACTTATATGTTCTTATTATTGTCATGACACATTTTCCAAGGTTGAAATTTTGTTTGTGTTCATAGGTTCCGACCCCTTTTCCTAGGACCATGGATATTGGGCCCCTCTCATCATCAATATTGGGAGACATTCCTAGTGTCTCCTAAGATTTGGAGGTAAATCAAGAACCTTTCAAATGTTTCATTAATGATTAAATGTTTTAGTAACGATTAAAAACAATTGACTTTTTATTTAAATTTAATTTAAGTTACATTTAAATTGCATGTTTTAAATGTTTAAGTAATGATATTTTAATTGTAGGTGGGTAAATGTATTGTACAACCTTCCATGGCTATGGATGTGGTGACCTCTTTGGGCGATGGGCTCACTAAGGTATATTTATTCATTTTTATTATTTTAACTTCAAATTGTATTTTTATTAAAGTTTATTTACAGTATAAATTTATATATTGAAGCTTAATTATATGTTGCATGTGTTATATAGGTTAATCGCCAAGAGAATGTGGAGAGTGATATCGATATAATGGATATTACATAGTTATATATGTTTTTATACATGTGAACTTGTTGATTTGACATATTCCATGTTAAAACTTTAAACTTATCATTTTAACTTATATATTTTAGACATATATATCATTTTGGATCGTTCATATATATATGGTTTTATAATTTTGGACCGTTCATATATATATATATATATATATATATAGTTTTTTGAAGTTTTTGGTTTTAAATGATTTAATTTCATCAATTTTGTTTAAATGATTTAATTTGGTCATGCAATACATAGATTAATGTCTTTGATGTTAACATACATAGCTTTTCTAAAGAACCACTCTATGAATGTTAGGAATGTTCAATATGTTAGTTGATGTTTATATACAATATGTTGTACTTGTGTTTAAATGATTTTCAATCATAATTAATATTCAATATTCAATTCTCTTTAGGAATGTTAGTTAGGAATGTTTTCAATCGTTTCTAGGTGGAATAATATATGTATGATATCCATCTAAATTTTCAATAAAATGCACTTTTGAAATGAACTAGTTAAGAATGTTTTCAATGATTTAAGTGGAATAATATATGACATCTTTTGAATATTCATTAAAATTCATTTTAGGAATGTTTTCAACCATAAAGAATGTTAGTTATGAATGTTTGTATGTCATGAATTCATATATGCATAGATTTTTCTAAAGAACCACTTTAGGAATGTTAGGAATGTTCAATATGCTAGTTGATGTTTATATACAATATGATATACTTGTGTTTAAATGGTTTTCAATCATGAGTAGTGTTCAATATTTAATGCTCTTTAAGAATGTTAGTTAGGAATGTTTTCAATTTTTTTTAGGTGGAATATTATATGATATCTATCTGTATAATTTTCAATAAAATGCATTTTAGGAATGTTTCCAATAATCATGAATGTTCAATAAAAGGAACTTTAAGAATGTTAGTTATGAATGTTTTCAATCATTTTGGTGCAATAGTATATAATAGCTACAGAATAATCATTAAAATGCACTTTAGGAATTTGTTTTCAATTATAAGAAATGTTCAATAAAAGGTTGAATGGATTTTCACCCACATTCATGATTTCACCCATCAGGAATGTTCAATCTGTTCAATATGTTAATTGATGTTTATATACAATATTTTGTACTTGTGTCTAAATGATATCTAATCATTAGTAATGTTCAATATTTACTAGTTTTGTCTAAATATTTAGTAATATTTAGTTAGTCGTATTTAGTAATGTAAAATCATTTAGTACTTGTGTCTAAATGATTTTTAATCATTAGTAATCATAACCTTATAGTTTATAAGAAAATTAAAAAATTAGAAACACCAAAACTAAGCTACAATTCTCTCTATATTAACAAAAAACACATATGCTAATCATAACAGAGATAGGGATTCCATCCATTGTTTTCTATAGCATCATGGGTCCCTTTGCTGATTTGTGTCCCTTATTTAAGAGAGTATAAACTTATATATTAATTTATGGGTAGATACTTATGAAAGTGATGTTCTCAAAAGCTTGTGATACCTTATTTATATGCTCTATAATAGGACTAAGATAATAGTTATAGGTTCTAGTATTTCCTTGCATCCCACTAATGAAGAAACAAGAATCATTAAATATTTGAATTTATTTCACAATCCTCTTTTGTGCAAATTCAATCAATATTTTGAAGGGAATAATTCTACATAGTTATTAGAACCCTTGCCTAGGCTTGCTTTAAATTTTAAGCTGTGCATTTCAAAATGATGTAGACTATCTCTAGCATTACTGTCACTAGTACACAGAGGGGGTTATTAAGACAATATTTGTGTAAATTGTCTCAACTTAAGACAAAAAAAAGTGTGTGTATTTTATTAAGTATTGTCTTTAAGCAGGTGTCTTAAACTTTTGTCTTAAATTATTGTCTTAAACTATTGTCTTAAATTTAAGACAATACTTTAAGACAAAATTTTAAGACACCCACTTAACGACAATACTTAAGACAATACACAAACTTTTTTTTCTTTAAGTTGAGACAATTTACACAAATATTGTCTTAATAATCCCCTCTATGAAATAGTGCTACAATATCAAGGTGCAGTAGAATCGAATCAATGTCTTCCTTCTTCTAAAGCAAGCGCTCTTCCATAGATCTAGCACCCTTTATAAAAAAAGAATGAACAGTCATTGTGGAAATACTAAGAAAGAAATCAATTAAAAATACAATATTATTTAATCCATGTTGTAAATATAACTATACAAATGCATTTACAAATAATGTTGTTTATTGTACAGAAGAAACTTATATTTTTAAAGGTTATGACATAATTACAATGGTTGTCTTCACATTGGTCCTAACTCGACATGAGAATCCCAAAGTATGTAGCACAATATATTCCATGGAAAAAACATAATTATGGTTTTGGGAAATATAAATACTTGAGCCTTTTGCCAATGGAATCAAACACATTTAACCAGAGTACTCCAAAATGCCCAAGGAATGTCGATGTCGATATTTCGAGGTTGATAACAGAATATACAACCATATATATATATATATATATATATATATATATATATATAGAGAGAGAGAGAGAGAGAGAGAGGATCTAGACAACACTACCTGCGAGATATTATGAGATTGTGGAGATTGTTGGGATAGGGAAGCGAGCTGTATGGGTGGATTTGAAGTTATGATTGATGGTGATCACAATCAAGGCAATTCTCAAACATTACAAAACAACCTTAAATCTGGTAAAATATTAAATATCATTATCAATAATCTTTTAAATATCATGATGTTATACTCTTAATAATAGTTACTTGCAAAACTGAAAAACAAATGATTTCACTAATGACATTCAAAAGTCAAATCAAATCTGGAAAATTATGTAAAATTTCTCATTGTTTATTTCACTAAAAAATTTATTTACCATAACTATAATGGAGAAGTAAATTTTATTCACCATACCAACAATGGTGGAAAAGTGAATTCTCCATTAATCTATGTGTATCAACAGAAAAAACCTATAATTTTTACATCCATTATGTGAATCATGAATTCCACCGACTTCAATTCACATCTATTGATATTAAATAAGTATGTTCTTAACAAAATATAATTTAGAAGAAAGCAAAATCATTCTCTTAAAAGATTTAAAACTTTATTATACAAAAAATTTAAAACTTTATCATACCCTCACTCTTTACGGAAGCAGATTTCCCTCCACTATCAGGTCCCAAAATCTCCTCTGCTACGTCACCACCCTGCAGCTCGACTTCCACTCCATCCTTTGCTGATCCTTCTCTACAATATTCACTAGAAATCTTCTCTAACAGAACTCCATGTTCCCCCTTTGTCCTTCCCTTGGATTCCATATGCTTCCAGAATGTTACTATAAGGAGAGGATCAAAGAAAACCTCGATCTCCTCTTCTGACACCTTACCTTCGCCCCCCCGTATACACCTCTTTCCACCAGATTAAATATTGTTGCACGCAATGCTCAGTCCTCACCCTCTCGGGCCCTTAGAGCTATGACACCCGAGTCTTTAGGTACCTAATGAAGATCCTTTCCTTTAATATCCGTGGCCTTGGAGGCTTGGCTAAACACAAAATCCTCCGAAACCTCATGGTCTCCCTTGCACCAGATCTTATCTTTCTACAAGAAACCATGACCTACTCACATCCTCCCATTCTTTCTTTCTCTAAGCTCCGTCTGGGATGGGAATATTGTGCAGTAAGCTCCACAGGCCTCTCCAGTGGCTTACTTGCAGCCTGGAACCCACGTTGCTTTAGAGTAAAAGCCTTTAAAACTGTAGTAGGGATCCTTCTTAAGGCTCAGGTTTGGGGCTCTTCTCATATTTTCTCTCTGCTCAACTGTTATGGGCCCTATATCAATAGGGAGAACTTCTTGGACTTGGTTGTCAAAGGGGGCTTACTCAATCAACCTAACCTGATTTTGGTAGGGGACCTCAACCTCACCTTAAAATGTTCTGAATTTTGGGGAAAAAAGGCCTGCCCAGACCCTCTTGGCCCCTTTTTCACCCACCCGTTCTCCTCCCATCAGCTTGTCGATATTGCTCCGGATACTGCGGGACCTGCCTGGCATAACGACCGCTCGGGTGATGATGGCATAAGCAAGCACCTCGATAGGTTCTTGCTTTCCTCAAACTTGTTAGACCAACTGCCATTATACAAGGCTTGGACATTTCCTTCATCTATTTCAGACCACTATCTGGTTGTCCTAGAATGGAGGGAGTCTACTACGCCATATATCTTTCCCTTTAAGTTCAATCACTCTTGGCTAGATTTTGATGATTTTACAAAGATGATCAGGAAAGAGTGGCCTCTCCTTCCTCAGGACTCTACCTATTCTAGAATGGATTCTTTCTCTAGAAAGCTTATATATCTAAAGAAGAAGATTAAATACTGGACTCATCACAAGTCCATCGAGATAAAGGATAAAAGCTTCCTATTAGAGTCAGAAATTAATAATGTCCTCTCTTCTTCCCCTGCGGGCATTCTTTCCTGTGAGTCACACACCACTTTAAACTCTCTTCAATCTGAGCTCAAGAAGCTGAGGGATCATGAGATCCTCACTGCCAAACTCAAGAGCAAGATGATTTGGGATACAATGGGTGACTCTAACACCAAATTCTTCCATTCGGTGGCCACTGCTAGGAAAAACCACAACGCGATCTAGGGTCTAGAGGATGAGAGAGGTAATTTGATTGACAATGATGAAGACTTGAAGGATTTGGGAGTTAGACATTTCAAAAATATTTTCAGTGATGATAACCTTACCTCCATCTCTACTCAGATGAAAATCATCAGCCACTTCCCTTCCTACATTTCTCATGAGGATCGTTCTACCTTTACTTCCAAGGTCACATTAATTGAAATAGAAAGGGCACTCAAGTCTTTTAAGAAGGACAAATCTCCTGGGCCCGATGGGTTTCCTGTAGAGTTCTTTCTAGCCTTTTTTGACCTTTTGGGGGAAGAGCTGGTGAATCTTGTGGAAGATGCACGTTTGGTAGGGAGTCCTTCCCTCTCTTAACTCGACCTACATCACTCTGATTCCCAAAAAATGACAAACCTACAACCTTCGCTGATTTTCTACCTATTTCCCTCTGCAATTTGATTTACAAGCTTATAGCCAAGGTTGCAGCGCTACGTCTCAAGCCTTTTCTATATCTTTCTATTTCCCCTCAGCAGTTCGGGTTCCTAAAAAACTGCGAGATTACGGATCCTATTTCCATTACACAAGAATCCCTTCACTCTATCAGATCTAGAAACAAAAGTTCTCTCGTCCTTAAGCTTGATCTCACAAAAGCCTTTGACAGAGTAAACTGGTCATTTATCAGGCTCATCCTTCTGCAAATTGGCATGCCTCTGGAAGGCGTTAACTGGATCATGGCCTGCATAACCTCGGTTAATTTTGCACTACTTATCAATGGCTCCCCCACCCATTTCTTCACGGCTTCTCACGGCATCAGGAAAGGATGCCCTCTCTCACCTCTCCTCTTCATCTTAGTGATTGAAGGTCTCAGTCTTCTTATTGAGGATGCCTGCAAACATGGTAAGGTAAAAGGAATCAAAATTTCCAAAGAGCTCTCTCTCACACACCTACTTTTTGTAGATGATGTGATACTATTTGGGATTGGTACCTTTGAAGAATGGATAGCTCTCAAGGTCCTTCTGGACATCTTTTGCGAAGCTTCTGGAATGCTTATAAACTCTGAAAAGTCTTGTTTCCTCTACAACAATTTAGATGATGGAATGATTACCAAAATCACTCATACTTTTCCTTTCAAGACCCAGCCCATGACCTCTAGGTTTAATTATATTGGATATTTTATTAAACCCTTGGGCTACCTTGTAAAAGACTGGTTATGGCTCATAAAAAAATTTGAAAAAATGATTTCTCCCTGGTCCTTCAGACTTCTTTCTTTGGGGGGGAGGCTGGTACTTATTAGAGCAGTACTTACCAGCATACCAGTGTTTTGGATGGCATTAGTCCCCACCCCAAAAACCATTCTGGGGAAACTGAAAAGTTTGATATTTGACTTCCTATGGGGCATAAAGGGAAATAAGAAAAAGTTTCATCTGGCTGACTGGACATCCTTATCCAAACCCACTTCTCTGGGGGGATGGGGAATGAAAAATATTGAATGGTTCAGCATATCACTAAGAATCAAATCATTCTGGAAATTTATATGTGGTAATGGTCTCTGGTTCAAGATAATTATGGCAAAATATTTAAAGAAGAACACAGTGCTATCTTGGATTTGTAGGAAGGATTTCTCAGTCACGGGTGTATCCATTATCTGGAAAGGCTTCATTAATCTTAGCTCCTCGCTTGGATGTGGATTAATTTGGATGGTAGGTGATGGATTTAACACTAGAGTTGGCCTAGATCCAATTGTAGGATTGGATATAAGTGATACTCTGCCAAGGGACCTTCATGACTATTTGGAAGATTATGGTATAACTTCACTGGCACATGCCAGAAACTACTCCCAGGAAGCTCCTTCTTACTGGCTCACTACTTCTAACTTGGATTTAGGTGGTAATTGGTATAATATTTGGAATTATTATATCAGTGGGATGGAACAAGGGAGAATAAGACTCAAATCAAATCCAGACGTTTTTTTTTGTCATATAAGAATTTCATAGCCCCAATAACAGCAGCACTAGCATATGACTGTGTGGCAAATCACTATTTGGTTTCTCATTGTGAAGCTCAACCTCTCCATTGGTCTCTATGGAAACTCAAAATTTCTGATAAGTTACGCTGCTTTATATGGCTCCTATCAAATAACAGGGTATTAACCTGGGACCAACTAAAAAAAAGGGGCTTTCAAGGACCCAGTCTCTGCATTCTTTGCAAAAAAAATGAGGAATCGGCTCAACATCTGTTCATGGACTGCAATTATACAAAGAATGTCTCTCAAGCTGTATTTTATCATTTTGGCACTCGGTTTCTTCATAAGACCTCTGTGGGTTTTTCTGTTCGACAGTACCTGGACTATTGGTTACGAGTACATACCATGGATTATGCATATCTATATCTGCCTTTTTTCATCCTCTGGGCAGTCTGGAAACAATGGAACAAGTGTATTTTTGAAGGATTTACTCCAACTGTATATGGGGCCCTTCAACAAGCTGAAGTGCTCTACCATACCTTCTCGGTGCCTGTAAAGAAGCTTAAGAAAAGAATTATTGATATGCCTCCTATGATATACTATCCATGTGGATTTTTCGATGGTGCAGTCGCTAAGAACAAAGTGGGTGTAGGTTTTGTACTACTTTTAAGCATCTCTCATAGTATTCAGTTCACCATGGGATGTGGCAGATGTACAAATACAAAATCTGAGATGATGGCTTTATGGGCCCTCCTTACAGTTTCAAAGATCATGGGTATTCCTCTTCTCTCTATCTATGGTGACTCCCTTATCATCATACAATGGGCCACTGGCAAAAGCAATCTGAACCTGCCTCATTTGAGTCACCGGTGTGATGATATAAAATATCTTCTGCAAATATTTCCGGGAGTGATCATGAAACACACTTATCGTGAGAATAACCAGATTGCTAATAGTCTCTCTAAAAAGGCTCTCCTTCTAGACTCAGGTTATGGGGAATCCAAAGAAGTCCTGAATGATATTTCTAATGAACATGGTAACTTTCAGTTATTTTAGATGTGCTGTGCTCTATTCTTTAAGCACACTTTTATTTTTTGATTGGGATCATAGTAACTACACATAGAGACACTCAGTTATCTATTATTCTCACGATCTTTGCTATTTTCTGACCCTTTCTGGGAATGATAAATATCTGACCTGTTTATACAGGAGTGATGATAAAGCCTGATTATACAACAGGCTTGTGCTACACCAACTATGTCTTGATGACATGAAATTGTTTCGGTAGAGAGGAATACCTCATTGATTGAGCTTCTACAAGCAGAATGATCTCTTGATCAATTGTATATGATGATCTTTGATTCAATAGAATAGCAAGATCTGGTATTTTTTCTTTTGAAAAAAAAACTAAGGTAACTAGACTCTTATTTGCACATATATGACTGAAATGAATCCCAAGTTAAACCTTTATTAATTAAATGTAATAACTCCCTTGCTCTTAATTAGAGAAAATTAAGCTTTATTCATTTTAATTAAAATTTGTCACTTAATAATACATCAATGTTAGAAATCGTAATACCTGAGGAGTGAGGATTTAATCAATCTACATCCTTTTCGATTTTAGAATTATATCCAATTATTTTCCTTCCTTTTTCTCCACCTTGATAGCTCATTGCCTCCATTGTACCAACCAACAACCACAGCTGTCTATCTTCTTCCTTCTCCGCATAGATATTAAGGTACTAATTCTTTGGTTCCTTGCATGTTCCATTAAATTGAGGGTAAGGGTCACAAAGCAAGAGGGTCAAGTGTTGATCAGAATGTTTAAAAAATCACAATCATATGAAAAATAACATGATACAAGTAATTTCTATTAAAAAAAAGAAGTCTGAATTGATTATATATATTACCCCAAGGTTCCCCAGTTTCTTCTTCTTTTTCATATAATGGTGGAGCAAGTTCATCATGGAGGCGATAATTTACCCATATACAGTACCTGTGGTTACTAATCTGCAAAAATGATAAAAAAACCAAACAAACAAATGATAATTACTAACAACAAGAGGCATAATTGCTAATAAAAAGTCTCACATACTCTAAATAAACATCAACACTTTTCCATTTATAAATAAATAAAAATAATAATGCAATTCCATCTCTCCACTATAAGTACTAATTCCTGAGGAAGAGCTATGTAACCATGAATGATGGAATCAAAACCCTGAACTTGTAGAAGACAACCGTCACCCTCTTGGATATGCTTATGGAGGAAATACTATAGCTCATCAATATAAATCTGGAGGAGGGTGGCGAGAGGGGGCACCGATGTTCCACCCTCTAAATGAAGTTTGAAAGACCATGAGTCATCCTGAGGCGTCTTAACACCGACTCATATAATCTCATGGTGGATACCAGGAGGGTATCCAATATGCCATTGTCACGAAGTATCTAGAATAAAGCCTCAATTTGGACTTGGTCATTGCGAGTGATCTATTCATTTCCTGTAGTTCCAATAGCATAATATATCAATCTTTATCTCGAGGCAACAAAATCCGAAAAAGGGGATCCGAGAAGAAGGAACACCTTATTCTATCCAATAACCCAACAATAGCCCAGTCAGAGTGAATCACGAATACTCCTTCGGCCAAACCTAGGCATTCTTTCCTTTCCTTTCTTTTTCTTGAAGTGTATTACGAGTAGACATACAACTACAGGTATTGGCCTGACCGTGGCTGAGACTCCATACCAAAGGAAAAAGAATCTTGACCTTTCAAAGGAAAACAAATAACTCATTATAACATCAATACGAAAACCTGTTACACAATATTCAAATGCCAAAATTGCAGTCCAGGCTTCTAATTACTATGCAATTACACTCTACAGAGAGACCAATAGGAATTTAACTGATGAACTCATAAGATGATCACTTGATGCTGAAATTTAATTGATGAAATTTCGCTAAACGCCTGCTGAAATTGTGTTTTGTGTTTTGAGCATGAAACTTTGTGTCATGGAGTTTTCTTTGGATTTAATTACTTTCCATTGGAACTGGAATTTGTTGAGAGTGAAAAGGTATTTGTTAAATTTTTTTCTTCAAGAAAATCATAACCAATTTTTTTTCCCTCCATACAATAAAAAAATCAGTTTCCACATTAAGAAAATAGTAACTAAAAATACATAAATTGGAAATTTATATTCTTAAGAAATCTTATTAAACCTTTCTAAAATATGTTTGAGACAATTTCTAATTTTGTCTTAAAAATGGTCTAAAAAAATGTCTTCAACATTTTTAAAATATATGTCACACAAATTCTAATTTTATCTATAAAAATTGTCTTAAATATTGTCTTAAAAAATCCTAAAAGATATAAAAACAATTTAAACTAAAAATAAAGACGAAATGCTAATCTCATCTTAAAAAAGCATCTTAAACATCCCCACCTTGTAGTAGTGTGTACTCATGTGGTCCTTTCATAGTTCCAACAAAAGATCCATAGGATTGTGGTTTGTTAATATAAGTCTTGTAATTGTTGTGGTTTGATAAATATGATATCTGTTGAATATTCATTAAAATGCATTTTATGAATGTTTTCTATCATAAAGAATGTTAGTTATGAATGTTTGTATGTTATGAATTTATATGTCATGAATGTTTGTATATTATGAATTTGTATATTATGGGTTTTGTATGTTATGAATTTATGATTTTTATATACAATATGTTGTACTTGTGTCTAAATATTTAGTAATATTTAGTTAGTAATATTTGGTAATGTTTAATATTTAGTACTTGTGTCTAAATGTTTTTTAATCATTAGTAATGTTCAATATTTAATCATTAGTAATGATTTTTAATATTTAGTAATGTTAATATTGAATGTTTGTATGTTATGAATTTATACAATTGTACATATCAATTGCGTTATAAAATTAATATTGATAATTTTGATGTACATATGTTGAACAATCCCAGAACAATATATCATATAATTTACATCAATTTGATATATACATATGCTAAACAATCTAAGAACAATGGGCTATAAGCTCAACAATGCAAGAACACTGTTTTATAACTTTCCTCAATTTGATGGACATAAGCTCAACAATGTAAGAACTTGATATCATATTTAAGTAAAAATAATCAAGTATGTATCATTTTCAATATGATTCAAATTAGAAACAAGATCTTAAAGCAATGCCGTCTTCAATTAGTCTTTCATGAATTTTGACATCTTCCATCTTCTAGCTTTGATTTTTTTATTTGATTTAACTTCTATCAACTTTATGTGAGCTGCACATACCAAATGACTATATTGACAGCATATGACATCAGGTTGATAGTATTTAAAGTGAACGTCCATTTTAGTTTGATATGTTTCTTGAAAAAAATAACTTTTTAATAGAATTAACCCTCTTTCATATATAAAACCTTTCTCATCATAGTCGTCCAATAATTTCATCTTTCTCTCTATGCATCACATCAAATAATTTCTCACATTTTCATTGTTGTCTATGGGTGCAAGCATAGCAAATACATCTCCTACACATAATTGAGAACATTGAATTTGTCAAATTCATCTTCATTAAATCAAACCATTTTCATTCATTGTAAAAAAACTTTAAAATAAAAATAGAAAAAAATTAGTAAAGTATACATAAAATTGTCTTCTGTAACCAAATCAGAAATTCTATCACCATTAGTGGATATTGCCATGTCCTCTGATTCCAACTCTTCAAATATTGCGAGTGTCATTTTTCCTTTTAAATTAATTTCGTTGTGTTTCCACGGGTTAACATAATTTTCATTGATGTTTTCACAAATCTCTATTGATTCTGTGTCCTCCATGCAAATAGGACAAAACCATGTTAGCTTCCTACTATCAAATGAAAACAAAATTTGGAAGGTTTTTCTTTTGATTGAGTGTAAATATCAAGTTCCATGAATAGAGCTAGCATCATATGGGTTTGATCTGTCCATATCTTGGATTCCAATATGCCAAAAAAACCTATCCAACATAAAGAATTTTACATGTACATGTGAATAAAATTTTAGTAGATGTACAAATTAATGTCATTCTAAGTTGAATAATTTTGTTTTGAAAACAAAGTTCATACATGCGCACATCTTTTGATTGTTGATTGTAATCATTGTTGAGATTTAAACGCCACCATCGAACAACTTTATTAGCACACACAAATCGATTGGCAGAATGGTTCATTTGATACCTTCGAAGTGCTCGTTTTACACACGCCCTGACACCATCATGCTCCCCTTTTCCATGACCCATTTCAAAAAAAGTTTCAACGATGCTTAATATTTGTTTTTTTATGAAGGCGACATAGCCAGAATAATTATCGGGAATATTTAAATTTCCTTGCACATCCATCTGACCATATCCAATGTTCATTCATTACAACTCCACGTGTTTTCAATGAACCATAAATAATATCAAAACAATGTTGTACATAATGTGTATCATGCGTGTGGTCATCGCTGATATAGAAATGGTATTCCTTGATCACATGTCGATTGTCATTCATGCTTTCTATATCATCAACATTTTGTTGAGCATGTCTATATAGAACATGGACAAATATAGAAACTTGGTCAGAATGATAATATTCACTTTGTATTTCGTTTTGCGCTTCAAATTTGTAATTCTATGCGAAATCAACCACATAAAAATAGTCCCATGTGGAAAAATATCACATGATTATTTGAATTGCAAGTCTTTCCATCGTGCTCTATGTGAATGTTTTCTGTATTTAATTTTTTTTTTTCAAACTTCTTCAAAAATCTATAACACTGATTTTATCTTCTTGTAAATCTATCCTTTTTGAAAGAGCATTTGAAGAACTTGCAGAATTGTGGGAATACGTGACATATTCATATCTCTTCCAATCAACTATGATATTTGACAATGATGGATCCTTAATATTAATAGGATATTTATGATGGAATAAAGCTAGATTTCCACAATTATTAGATTTATTTCTACTGACACATCTTTTGTTGTAAAGAATCTCATGACTATCTCTTTCACATAGAATTTAAGATATAAAAGCACGAATTGTGGAAGGAGGTGAATTCGACCAAAATGTTTTACCAAACCAAAGGAATTTGTCATAATATAATTCAAATTCAAAATGATAGCGACAACAACACGTGTCATGAATAGTGACAAGTCTAACATACTGAAGCAGTAAAAGCTTCTTTAACGTTCGTAAATTCTCTAAAATTCCCATAGGTAATCTGAATCCCACATGTTGGTAAGTAATAATAAAATGGATAATATATAATATGATGAATTACATATGAGGGTCTGTTATTTATATTTTGGTGAAATACCCTTTCATTAATAGTCATGTCTTTTCGTAAAGACATTATTAATTATTATATATA
>LPNX010168631.1:296957-312443 GCA_001517045.1 Pseudotsuga menziesii
ATCAATCCATTCCAAATTTATTTGTTGTGGACTGTTGGCATTCCGTACTGATCTATCATTAGGATATTT
The DNA here is from genome assembly GCA_001517045.1 of Pseudotsuga menziesii. Classification (NCBI taxonomy): domain Eukaryota; kingdom Viridiplantae; phylum Streptophyta; class Pinopsida; order Pinales; family Pinaceae; genus Pseudotsuga; species Pseudotsuga menziesii. The sequence continues at coordinate 297,027 of LPNX010168631.1, forward strand.
GATCACATTGATACCGCTATCTTTTGACATTTCCCACTTTTTAGAATATCTGTTTTTATGGTTGGGGTGTCGATATGGAATTTTCACAATGTCATTGTCTTTTACAAGTGCCATTTTTTTAGCATTGATGTGAGTAGAAAGTTGTGTTTTCGTCTCTTGAGGTTTTAAAGCTTCGTTCCGTATCTTTTCCAACTTGTTTTCTAACTGCATGTTATCATTTTGAAACTTCTTAATCACTTCTACATGTGATTTTCTGTCATCTTCAGACTTCTTAAGTTGTTCCTTAAGATCTTCATTATGCCTTCTGATACAACGATTTTCTTCATGTTTGTCTAGAAGTTTTCCTTCAATGTCTTCCATAGATTGTTCTGTCTTCCGACTACTTTTCAACTTCTTAATTTTTGTGACTAGTGTCTTGTTATGATTACCTAATCTGAAAATTTCTTCGGAATGACTTGATAAAATCTTGTTGACTTTTTTCAGTTCTAACTTATGTGTCTTCTTACTGTCGTCATACTGCTGCTGGTGTTTTTCTTTTTGTTGTCTATGATGACATAACTCTGCTCCTTGATTTTCTAACCTCATCCGGACTTGCGCCAATTCAGCATCTTTTTCAATGATGAGTTTGTTTAGATTCTTTATTTCTTCTTCTAATTCATTATCGCATCCATATGGTGATTTGTTGTCATTTTTTGACTTTTTGATCTGGTCTTCTAGGTTTTGATTATGAATTTTTAAACATGATATTTCTTTATCCTGATCAGATAACATTTTCTTGTTATCTCTTATGGTTCGTTCTAGCTGTCGATTCTGATTCCATAAGCGGTGATTCTCATCGTCTTTCCACTCTTTCAACCACTTTTTTGTCTCAACCTCAGCTTGTAGACTTTTATTGATCACCTTGTATTGTTCTAACTCATCCACTATTGTTTGTAGCTGTGCCTTCATTTTTGAATATGTAGTAGCCATTGATTGTGACTATGTTTCTACTTCACTTTTGTCTTCGTTTCTTCTAGAAGGGTAGATACAAAAGATTTAATAAATCTCAATATGTCTCTTTTGGAAAAAAAATTCTTCAACTATTTCTTGTTAGGTCAAAAAACCTTTCTTTTTTCCAAAAATAATTTCTTTTTAATAAAATAATAATAATTATTGTTATTACTATTTTTAAACTTAAGTTATATAAATAATACATAACCTTCCAAATTCTAGTCCTTGACATTTATTTTTTCCAATACTTTTGTAAAATGCAAGTAGATTGGGTGGTTGGGGGGAGTAAGTGTTACTTTCCCCACCTAGGTTCAAATCCCACTTGCTTCTTTGTAGTTATTATTATGCACTTTTTATATTATTATGCACTTTTTACTTTTATCTTTTCTTTTTTAACCCTTTTTTTTTCTCTCGTTCTTTTAGTTTTTTATTTGCTTTTACTTTTTTATTCACTTTTTTCTTTAAACCCTGTTTTTTGGGGGGGAGTTACTTTTACCCTTTTTTAAAAAAATTTAAGGACAAAGTCCTATTTTTTTGGGAAACCCAAAAATTCCAGGAAACCTGGGTGATGGCTAAAAGCCAAAAATATGGCCAAAGGCCGGGATCTAGCCTAGCCAATGAGGCTCTGATACCACTTGAAGCAGTAAAAGCTTCTTTAACGTTCGTAAATTCTCTAAAATTCCCATAGGTAATCTGAATCCCACATGTTGGTAAGTAATAATAAAATGGATAATATATAAGATGATGAATTACATATGAGGGTCTGTTATTTATATTTTGGTGAAATACCCTTTCATTAATAGTCATGTCTTTTCGTAAAGACATTATTAATTATTATTATTTATTATATATATATATATATATATATATATATGTTTATTATTATTATTATTATGATTATTATGATTATTATGATTATTATTTTATTATTGTTTGTTGTTAATATTTAAGTTTGTTACACATACCATGGCTTCTATTATACAAATGTATTGTTTGACAGATTCAATTCACTGTGTTCATCTTCGAATTTATTGAACAATTGTATTTGGGTAATCTCCAATATATGTTTTGGATGGATTCCATACTGATTTTGAGATATTCTACGTCATATCACATCTCTTGTATTTGGTGAAACATGAGAATTTGCCACCAAATATTCATGCATCATAACTTTAAGAATTTCACCGACCCTATCTTTATAGGGTTGTCTACAAATAATTTCCCAACAAGAAATCTCATCATTTGCATCTATTTGTAATCGAAATTTGTTATATTTGTACAATTTTTTCTGCGAAGTTTCGATAACCTTTGCGATCTATGTTGTCAAACTTTTTTGTCTAGTACTAGATGAAATAATCGCTATTTGTATTATTCAACGTGTAGCACTAGTACCTTTCTTTCTGGATTTTCCAATCATTTTTATTGCATTGGCTATATTTTTTAACACATTTTGCTTCGCCTTTCAATCTTTTGTCTTCTTTTGAATACCCAATGTTAACCCAAAAAATCCCTTACTAAGCTCTACATGACCTACACCACCCAAGGACATCCATGCATGACCCTCATTTGATCCCATTTGACCCCCACACCCTCAAGAAGACTTAAAAATATGAAAAAGGGCTTTAAAACCCCTAAAAAGAGCCAAAATAGCTCTCATAGGGGCTAAAGCCTCCAAAAAGGGGCTAAAACCCCTAAAAGGAGCTTAAGACCCCCAAAAGAGCCAAATATTGAGCGAAAGGGGATAAAAGCCCAAAAAATGGGTTAAAGCCCCAACAAGGGGCTTAAAACCCTAAAAGTCTTGAGAAAAAGTATAAATAGAGGGGTGGGGGTCACTCTCAAATCATTCCTTCTCTCCCTATTGTTATGCTTCCCGTGTGAGTGCCTTGAGACCATTTGCCTCTCAAGCCATTCACCCTCCCTCTCATCCATCTTTCCATTGAGCCATAGCTCCCCATTCCTAAGAGAGGTGCTCTCCCAAGCTAGGGCATGGTGGCCCATTTTCACCTAAAGAAGGTATAATTTCTCTTTTATGTTGTTTATCTTATTGTTTTCTAACATAGTTTGTTTGCAGAACTATTGTTTAACATGTTCTTACAAGTTTCCCTTATTTACTTGCAGGTATTTGGGTTTTTCTAATAGTTATATGTAGGGTCTTGGAGCTTAACCCATAACATTGTGTGCAGAGGGGTTTTTTTATTTCCTGTTCTATTTCATTTTCTGTCTATTTTTCTTCCACACCCACCAGGAACCCTATCCTTCTGTCCTATATATGGAAGGTAGCCGTTCCTGCTCGGTAGCAAGGGAGAAATCCCTACCATAGATCTGGCGACCATACCAAGTTGATCCCATAGGATCCTTGGGTTTTATTTTCCCTAGTTTAAATTTCTGTCAAATCTAGCTTAGATCTCTATTTTTATGCATTTTTAGTTATTGTTGAGCCTCCGCAAGGCCAATCCGATCCCATTTGGCCACAGTATAGGCTAATGTTAGTCGAATCTGGCTCAGGATCATAAAATTTTTACCTTTCATAGAAGGTCGCTCTTATCGGGCTGAAAGGTGCAACCAGGTTGCTCATTCTGGCCCGAAAGGTGCAACCAGGTTGTTCATTTTTCCCTGAAAGGTGTGACCCCATCCCAGAAGCTAGCTCACTTCTGTCTGTAGGTTCTGAGCGACCCCCTCGCCTGTTTTGGGGAAAATTTGGTGACCCCCTCGCCACATTTTCCCTAAAAAGAGCAATCTGTCTCTCAGATTCTAATTTTTAGAAATTAAGGATTGTCAGTGTGGCTCATCTGCCTCTGTCCATGAAATCCATTTCTATTTCTTTTCAGTATTTGTTCATTTTATTACAGCATGTGTAAATAAATGGTAAATGAAATGGTTATTGGATTAATAAATCTGATCAAAGCTTGATTAAAAATTACTGTAATTAAAAATCAACATCTTGCCTAGCCCTTCCTCCTATACCCAGTCATCACCTTTTGGGGCATTATGGGATAAGATGAAGGGTGAAGCTCGTATAGTAATAGGCACTTCACTTGGCATTTTTCAAAACCAATAAAAACGGGTGACTTGGAAGGTAAAGCGGGTAGTAGGCCCAGGGGGGCTCACGGCACTCAGCATCCTCCCTGTTGACCAACTTTGCATCTGGAGGGTGACCTATGGATCTATGGATGGGATTTTTCCCATTGTGTTGAGATCCCAACACCCTTTCCTAGTTGAAGAGAAATACATGTGCAAGGAAGTCACCTAGTAAGGCTATCATAGTTCATATTCACAAATGGTACATGTTTAAATTTCTGATTATCATTTACTGCTTTCATAAATAATGTTCTAAACTCTGTGAAATATTCATAAAATATTTAAGCAGCCACTAAGTATAACAAAAAGAAAAAATACATACACACAAACCATACCATATAAACCAACCAAACTCAGTTCATGATGCTGAGTGAGCCATTAAAATTTATAATTTACACTAACTCAAACATTTGCAGTCTTTGAGGACATAAGTCCCTGACTGCCTTAACCATGGGAAGTACTTGGGCTCATCCTAGAAACTCATTGTGAGGAGTACCACGAGAACCCCAAAGTAGATGGCCGGTAAGAGGAATTGTAAAGCGAAATGGGAAACGACCCCTACCGATTGACTAGCACTCCTGTGAGGAAAACACCAAGCACTGTCTTCTGGAATTCTTGGTGGCTGAGTGACCACCTGAATCCAATAGGAAGCCATTAAAACCGGGGTCCAAAACTCATTACCATATTTCACCATTTTGACATACAATCAGACACGATTGATCCCCCATGTTCTTCCTCACACTTGAGAGGCAACCCACCATAGTTTGGGTCCTTGCACCAACACCATCGAGACCATTCTCAATGACTCTCTACACCATTAGAAGGCCATACATCATCTGATTTAGACTCAGAATCATACCAATTTGATCCAAACCTGCATATTGCACCATCTAGCCCCATGGCTGGTGCAAACCTGGACCCATTTTCTGGCTTAGGGATTGGTAGTGGACCCATGTCCACACCCCACACCACCACCAACACCTCTGCTAGTGGACCCAACATGGTCATGTAAACCATCATAAGCCAACTACCACCACCCACATTGACCAGTCAAGTTGTCCCACCTATAACACATGGGGGCAGTGGCCCTTCCACCTACACTACCCCTCCTGTCACACATGGGGGCAGTGGTCCTTCCACTCACATGGTTCCCTTTACCACACTTGGGGGAAGTGTCTCTTCCACAACAGTGCCACAAGTACCCCCAACTATGCAGGTGTATCACATCCCTGCAAACCCCACCACCATTGCTGCCCCATCTCACATCAACCTTGGGTCAAACCTTCCTTTCATGGCATGTCTCAACTTTCCTGACTTGGCTCAGTTAACAAATGACCCTATCCATCATCAAATTTTTTGGCCTCCCATGCCAACCAAACTTCCCTCAGACATTCCCAAGTTTGAAGGGAAGGCAGGGGAGTGCCCCCAAAACCACATCATGATATTTCACCTATTGTGCTCATCAAATAGCATTGTAGATGATTCGAATAGACTCTGACTGTTCCAACACACCCTCATAGGTGCTGCAGCCAAGTGGTACATCGAGCTACCACAAGCAAAGTACCCGGATTTCAACTCGTTGGCTTTCATGTTCCTGCAATATTTCCAACTCCCCATTAGATACGACGAAGGGGTGGAGATCTTGTTATCTTTCTGCCAGAATATTGCGACCCACATAACTGACCACATCCATGAGTGGCGACGACGCTGTAGTTTGTGCAAGACTCAACTTGATGATGTCGCATCCGAACGTCCCCAATCCGAAGAGGAGGCCATCTTAAAATCCCATCAGTTTGATTTGATCTATGCATAGTCTAGATACATTTACAATGTCATTCTAGACACTCCCCATGCAGGCACCTCCTACCGGGATGCACTGGGGGCATCCCATGCCGTAGATGGCATCGTAGGTTCTGTCTCTCACCAACCATAGCACCGTTTGAAACCACTCGCAATACCACCACAACCAAGAAACACCCCTAGTTTTGCATACCAAAACCAAACTCCATAGTATCCAAGAATGATATCCCAGTGTGGAGCCACAACTTCTTATGCACAACTTGCGCCACTGTAGTAGGCCCAGGTATTATCTTGGCCGACACAGCAATACGTGGGACAAACTCCCACATTTATGGCACCGACACCCACCCAAGTATACTATGCACCATTAGTTCAAGTTGTTCAAGCCCCCGTCCCTACTCTACCTTCTCCATTAGGACAGGTGTTTGCATAGAAAAACCGTCCCAACCACCCAACCCCCAATAACCAACAAGGGAAATCAAGGAATAACTAACCCCAAAACCAAGGCGACAATCAACCGCAAGGAGGTGGTCAACAACCAAATCCTCCCAACAATGCCGTGGCAAACTGGCCATCCCAAAATCCTCAATGACCAAATGCACCAAGATGCAACGCTCTGTTGCGTACAAACCAACCGTGCACATTATGCGAGGTCTATGGGCACTACACATACGAGTGTCCCTTTATGGGTCATGCTAAACAAACCATTAGAAACGAGGTTCAACCATTAGAGGAATTTTGAGGTCTAAAATGGGTCTCCTAAGGAAAATAATAAAATAATAGTTAAAATAATAAAATAATATTTATTAATTTTGGAGGAAAAAAGAAAAAAAACTATTTTTTCTGTTCATATTTTTGACATATCTCCCTGTATTTTTGCTCAAATTTCGATCGGTAGATGTCGTTGGATGGGGAATTTGATTTCACATCCAGCGAGTACACACTGCATATTTTTAACAGACCCTACTACCTCAAAAACAAGAAATAACTAAAAAAACGTGATGATGATGCCATCGTCACATTTTTTCAGGTATTTCTTATTTTTGGGGTAGCGGGGTCAATCAAAAGTATGCAATGTGGGTACTTGTTGGATGCAGAATCAAATTTTTCATCCAACGACATCTCCCGATCGAAATTTGAGTAAAAACACAGGGAGATATGTCGAAAATATGAACAAAAAAAGTTGTTTTTTTATGACAAATATGTCAACATCGAACTCGCTGACACATCAACAACATCTACGTCTAAAACAACCAATGTACCTCTTTAGTTACCCCCTTTGCCATGCCAACAATGCCACAGCTAGAGCTGATGTCAGCTACAGCATCGTGGATGATTTGGCCCAAACACCTACCACCATGTCCGTTCTTGAGATACTCAAAACTTTCCCAACGTAGTGGAAAGACTTACTAGCCGCCCTTGGTGCTGTGGACCCTTCTGGATCCAAGTTGATCACATTCAACACAAAGAATGGAGAACCATGGATGCCATCAACCATTGCCTTCCAAATCCTGGTGTCTATCCAGAATTTGGTCATGCACCGGTACATAGTGGATGAGGGGGCATCCACGTGCGTTATGTCTACCCTACTCATGTAGAAGCTTGGATCCCCAATTCTGCAACCATCCTCTACTACTCTGTGGGATTATGATAGCCATCCCACTAAAGCCCAAGGAATCCTCCCCCATGTCCCCATCACATTAGTCAGGAAAATAGTACTGATTGACATATAGGTTGTCAATGCTCAATTAGACTATAAGCTTCTCCTCGGAAGAAGTTATATGTATGCCATGAGAGCCGTAGCATCAACTATTTTCTATCTCATGATGTTCCCCCACAAAGGGAAAATCATGATGGTTTACCAATTAACTTATCATGATCCATAAGGGGTAACAACACCCACCAACGTTATCGCTACAATAAACACCATTGATCCGCAAGGGCTGACCACACCCGCCAATGTTACCCTACGATCAACACCATGGTTGAAAACATACTAGCCTCCCCATTGTTGAATGTGGGACCTGGGTTGTTTGTTGATACCACCATGATGACTTCTTTCCCCTTAGTGTCACCACCACTGACACCAAATGAGACTGCGGATTTGTGCATGCCCTTATCCAGCACTGCTGCACCCAAACAACAACTACAACTATAGCCCCAACCGCAACCGCAACACCTTCCACAGCCACAACATCAACAATAGCTGCAACATCATCTGCAGCTACAACATTATGCATAGCTGCAACCACAACCTCATCCCCACATATAACCATCAGGGAGTTATCTGGGCTCCTCCCTTGTCCACACAATTCCCTTCCTCTTTCCCCCACCTGGTGTCATGAGCAAGCCAATAATGGCTACCTTAAACTTACCCAATTTTACAGTGGGAATTCCTGTGTGGTACCTAGATCCACCAGCTCAACCACCAATTCCCTAAGTAGTCTTAACCCCCTTGCAACCCATTGCAGTCGAATCTCATCCTCCACCCGACCTACAAAAACCAACCACCACACTCGCACCTGCAGTGCCCCACCCTAAAAGGGCCAAGGGAAAAAACATGAAAGCTATCGCTGAACCTCAACATATCATGCCTTGCACCATCTACGAAGAACAAGGCCATCCAACTCAAAAATTCCCTAAGATTCCCATAATCCGGGCACATTTGGATGCCATGGATACAACAAAAAACCTCCTCGTGGTTGAACTTCCAAGCGGGCCAATAGTGAGAAACAAGTCATTGAGAACAAACCATGCTTACGCCCTCTGCAATTTGTATGGACACTATTCACACCACTGCCAAGACTTGTCTAAGTTTCGAATGGCTTTAGCCAACCTTCGATAACATTCCCTTGAATCTGAGATCACCCTGATCGAAGAAGTTCACCCCATACCTCCTTCTTCGAACACCATGTCCATTTACATGATGTCTAGTTCTACCGACCCTCTTATCTCCACCATCAATGACGGTTCATTAGACATGTCTCTTCGTTGCTTCTGTAATGATGAGGAGATACTTGAAGCCTAAACCACCCCAGAATACCCATGGGACGACATGCACCATCACTCATTCTTCCACCTCGAAGAACTTGTGTCATAGTCGAACCAGTTTTCTGTGGAAACCAAAGATTTCATTCATGGAAAAGCCGACTGGTTCAAAAAACCCATTCCGACACCAGACACCTTTGAAGAATGGAACATGGCCAACATCTCACCAACCATCAAAATCAACATCTCAACCAATCCCGGGGTTGTTAAAGAAATCATCCTAAGGGAATCCTGCTCCCTAGAGGAATTCACTGCCTACAAAGCTCTCTTCCAAGAATTCCACGACATATTTTCCTGGTATTACACTGAAATGCCCGGGTTGGATCCATCCATCATGGAACACCACATCGACACATGGCCTAATGTGGCCCCCGTATGCCAAAAGCAACGACCCATCCATCCTTCCAAAGCTGTCGTGGTCAAAGCCGAAATAGAGAAGCTGTGCACAGGTGGCTTCATTTACCCCATTGTATACACCACTTGGATTTCTAATCCTATTCCTATGAAAAAAAATAGGGTACCATCCGTGTTTGTACAGACTTCCGCTATATAAATGGGGCATGTCCCAAAGAGAAATTCCCAACACCCTTCATCGATCAGATTATCGATGCATTCACCAGACATGAGGTCTTTTCCTTCATGGACAGATTTCTCGGATATAACCAAATTCAGATATGGAAACAAGATCATTACAAGACTACATTCACAACCTCATGGGGCACATTCGCATATCGAGTCATGTCCTTTGGCTTGAAAAACACTGGAGCCACCTTCCAGTGCGCCGTGACATATTGTTTCCATGATCTAATCCATATCATATTGGTCTACCTGGATGATCTTACCGCTTGATCACCAAAACGAGCACAACATATGGACAACTTGTGGCAAGTCTTTCTATGTTGCCGCAAGTACAAAATTCACCTGAATCCCCTAAAGTGTGTTTTTTGTGTCCCAGCAGGACGTCTACTCATGTTCATTGTATCCCACAAAGGGATAATGGTAGACCCCCTCAAAGTTCAGGCTATCATTGATTTTCCTTCACCAAAAGCTCGGCACCAACTATAGAGCCTCCAAGGCAAGGCCAAATTCCTTCGCTACTTTGTACCAGAATATGCAACAAAATCCCATGGATTCATCCACCTACTCTACACAAAAATCCCTTTTGTTTGGGATCAGCAAGCACAAGAATCGTTTGATGCAGTTAATAAAGCCCTAGCTTCTACACCATTACTCTAAACAGCATACTTCACTGGAGATTTCATTCTCTATGTGTGGGCCTTAGACAACACCATTGCTTGATTCTTGGTCCAAGAAGATGATGTCCGCCATGAGCACGTGATTTATTACATTAGTCAAAAGCTGACAGGTCCCCCACTACGATATTCACCTGAGGAGAAATTGGCCCTTGCCGTTGTCTTCTCGGCTCATAATTTGTGCCACTACATCATTGTAAATCATACATGTGTAGTGGATGATTCAAACCCAATGCAGTACCTCTTAAGTTGTCACCTTCTACAAGGTCGCATGGCTAAGTGGGTAGTCATCCTCCAAGAATTTGACTTAGAATTCGTTTCCCCAAAAAGCACAAAGGTACTTGCACTGGTCGTGCTCATGACCAATCTGCCCCCATTAAACATGTCATCACTTCCCAAGGATGACCTCCCTGATGATTTCCTATTCGTCATATCGATGAAAGACCCATGGTATGGGGACATCTTTCTATACTTACAAACACATAAGTTCGTAGCACACTTAAACTGTGGGGACAGGCAACGCATTTGACATCAAGTCATTCACCACCTGTTGATTAGAGATGTTCTATATCGTCAAGGTGTTGATACCATCCTACGTCTTTGCCTCACCCGTGACGAGGTTGAGACCATCCTCATTGAATTTCATAGTGGAGCCTATGGTGGCCACCTTTCAGGTCTGGCAACCGCCCAGAAGATTTTACGTGCCAGCTACTTCTATCCTTCCATCTTTGTTGATTGCACAAAGGCATTCAAGCATTGTTGTAGCTGTCAGCTCTTTGCAACAAAGGAAAGAACCCCCCCTGCACCATTACACCCCATAGTCACAATCGGGTGCTTCTGCAAATGGGAAATCGACTTCATGAAAATCAACCCTACGTCGACCAACGATCATAAATACATCATTATCACAGTCGATTACTTCACTAAGTGGGTCGAGGCACACTTCTTATTCAACCATGTTATTTCACGATTTGGTGTTCCTAAATAGTTTGTCTCAGACCATGTTACACACTTTGAAGACATTGTTTGGACAGAGCTTTCAACCATGTTGAAATTTGAGCACCACTACTCATATTCCTACTACCTTGAGGGAAACGGCCAAGTTGAAGCAGTCAACAAAATCATCAAAACAATGCTCCAAAGGATGGTAGGAAACCATAAAACCAACTGGCATCACATGCTATTTTCCGCCCTATGGGATTATTGCACGTCCACAAAAACTTCAACCAGTTTCAGCCCTTTTTGCCTAGTACATGGCATTGAATTAGTACTCCCTATAGAGTGCCAGATTGCATCCCTCCACCTCGTGGTAGAAATCCTCCTCGATACTTCACCTTTGGAAGAATGACTCCTCCAACTTGAGAAAACCATAGAATACCACTGAGTTACCCTCCAAGCCATTGAAGCAGCAAAAATGCGATCAAAGGCCCACTATGACTCCCATGTCCACCCTCGCACCTTCAGCGAAGGCAATACGGTTCTAGTCTATGACCAACCCAATGACAAGCTAGGAAAAGGAAAGTTCGAGTCAATGTGGTACGTCCCATATGTCATCCACCATTGCCTTGGAAAAGGGGCATACACCCTTATTGAATCTGATGGAAAACTCTTACAGAACCCTCGCAATGGGATCTACCTCAAGAGATTTTATGCTTAACATCACCAATGAGTCGCTTCATTTTCTTTTCTTGTTTTTCAACGTTTTTACCAAAATTCAGGGGCATCACCATTATCTACTAGTACAAAGTCACCCGGAACCTGTTCGAGACACCTCTCACACCTCTGGGCTCAAATTCCACCCTCTATCTCCTTATGAGACCATCGTCTCATGTTTAATAATTAATTTTTGGGATCGATTCTTGAAAGTTACCTCGATTTACAAAGCCACAACATTGTGATGCAAGTGTCTCTTGACATGTACTTGCATCCTACCGCCACTCATGCGGGTTCTCGAGCCACCACCCGTAAGCCACATCATTTTGATTTTTAGCATATAGCTGTCTAATCCGTCCACTGCACCTTATGCAGATCTATGAACCATCATCCAGAGAACATATCATTTCCTTTGCATGCATTTGGCATATAAATACCTCCGGACTTGCACTCACATCACATGTAGTCAATTCCATCCACCACAACTCACACATGACTCTCCTGACCTCTGTTTGGGAGCCACCTCGGTTTGCATGCCTCTACCATGATCTATCCCGTGGATGTATTGGTATGTTTAAGAGCCACCTACTCCATCCATACTACACAAATGACCTTTGGACTACTGTCCACTGTCTCGACATAGGGGCACCACCTGTGCATCCTCAGTCGGTTGACCATACTAGAGTTTCTTTTAAGCTCTTTTCTGACTCCTAAAAGAATGAAAAGATGGCTAATCACAGCTGCTTCCTTTCCCGCTTGTTAAAGTATAGGAAAGGGCATCTACATCATCTCATTTATCTTCTTTTGCAGACTATGTAGACCATCAAATGAAAAGGACCACCTTGGCACATTCAAGCCAAGACCGTTCCCCTCTGCATACTTTTATGCTTTTTCGGGTAGAGGGACTGAACTTTACGAAAAAGCTCACCATGGGTTGTCGTTAAGATATTTTCAAACCTTCTCATCAAGAAAATATCACCGAGAAAACTTGGTCTCGTTCATGCTCGTAAAATTATCTGAATGACCGTCCAATCAGTATAGGTTTAACCTTTTTCGACTTGACTGGACTACCAATGGTAAAGAAGTCTCCCATCCCCTAAAGTATGGGCAAGCTCTCCTATGTATACTTTTATCTTTTTTTGGGCACAGGAGATTGCCAACGAGAAAGAGCCCCCACTGGAGTCTTCTTCATGCTTTTAGACTCTCTAAAATTGAAAGCACCATTGAGCATTTACTTTCTTGGGCTCACCAAAATCCAAGAGGTCGTACCACAAGGGTGTCTTTAGACACCACCCCATAGATAAACAGTTCAGCAACATTCCCACTTTGGGTTGCCTTTGTTCAGAGTACTTTGCAATGCGTCTTCCTTGGATCCCATCAATATCAAAAGTGTCTACCTCCCCCAAGTATTTCCCATCTGCAGTTCCATTCTCGGTATTATAGCTATGATCCCTTTCCCATGAGTTAGTTTCATTTGCTGCCTGGTCCACCCTATTTTCATACTCTAAACAGAGGAAGTTTGAATCCACTACACTCCCTCTACCTCTATTCAACTCCTTCCCTTCCCTCCCCCCCCATTCAGTGGGTCAGTCCTCAGATTGTCTCACATCTTTCGGTTATTTCCCTCGTGCTTCTGGTCAAGGAAACACCATTGCCTTGACTAGGGGCAGGTCCCCTTCTATCGACGACAACACATGTATTCCAGAGGATAGATACAGAGGTCCCTCTATTCTGGTTTCATTAACATCATTGATGATTTCCTTGGACCACTTGAGAGGAGCCCTTAGTGCCTCTCGGGATGGTTGTTTCTCATGTGCTCGACTCCAGCTACATCATCGCACCATTGAGATTCATACAGGGTATTGGTCCGTGCATTATTTGGTTGAAGACCTCGGATGTCACCTGGCTCTATTATATTGATGAGTCTATTCAAGAGACCTAAACAAGATCCTATCCCTTATGATTTTCGGGTTGCATTGGAGACAGTGTTTAGAAGCCCCAACAATGCTTCTATATAGATTTATGATTGATACAGCATATTTGTACCACAAAGACTCTGACTCTCCATCAGTGAGTCCCTACAGCTATGTACCATTCCATATCTAGCAGGCCCTCAGTGATGAAGATATATCATTCCATGAGAATTCCATGGGTTCAATGTAACAGTCCTTTAGATCAGTATTCTATTCAATCTCTCATTGAGGCAACCATTATTGTAACAACAGTTGTACATGATCAGCTCTTGTATTATAGAGATTAGATCACATTATTCATTTGACATCGTTACGAGCATGGCGATTCCCACCTTGTCCATATACATGTCACACATTATTTGTATCTCACCCATTGATTGGAACCATATTAATACAAAAACCAAAAGCCACCATGCCCCAACCCAGGAAGCACCACCTCTCCCCAAGAAAATATTATGATGTCCGTCGGCCATACGATGAGCTCCTACCCTCACACATCAGGGGGCAATCTGTTAACCCAAAAACCCCTCACTAAGCTCTACATTACCTACACCACCCAAGGACATCCATGCATGACACTCATTTGATTCCATTTGACCCCCACACCCTCAAGAAGGCTTAAAAATATGAAAAAGGGCTTAAAAACCCCTAAAAAGAGCCAAAATAGATCTCATATGGACTAAAGCCTCCAAAAAGGGGCTAAAACCCCTCAAAGGAACTTAAGACCCCAAAAAGAGCTAAAGATTGAGTGAAAGGGGCTAAAATCCCCAAAAAGGGGCTAAATCCCCAACCAAGGGCTTAAAACCCTAAAAGTCTTGAGAAAAAGTGTAAATATAGGGGTGGGGGTCACTCTCAAATCATTCCTTCTCTCCCTATTGTTATGTTGCCCGTGTGAGTTCCTTGAGACCATCTGCCACTCAAGCCATTCACCCTCCCTCTCATCCATCTTTCCATTGAGCCATAGCTCCCCATTCCTAAGAGAGGTGCTCTCCCAAGCTAGGGCATGGTGGTCCATTTCCACCTAAAGAAGGTATAATTTATGTTTTATGTTGTTTATCTTATTCTTTTCTAACATAGTTTGTTTGTAGGTCTATTGTTTAACATGTTCTTGCAGGCTTCCCTTGTTTACTTGCAGGTCTTTGGGTTTTTCTAACAGTTGTATGCAGGGTCCTGCAGCTTAACTCATAACCTTGTGTGCAGAGGGGTTTTTTATTTCTTGTTCTATTTCATTTTTTGTTTCTTTTTCTTGCACACCCACCAGGAACCCTATCCTTTCGTCCTATAGGCGGAAGGTATCCATTCCTACTCTGTAGCAAGGGAGAAATCCCTACTACACCCATAAATGACCAAGCTTCCTTCAACTTCTTGGAGACTAACAAACACCTCAAAATTTGAGCTTGTGTTGCCACTGATTCTTTTTCCAGAAATTTTTCATGCATCTTTTCAGCATAATATCGTACAATATGGTCACGTTTCATGTTTTCGAATTTTTCTTTATCAACATTTTGTAACATGTCATCGTCAATGATGAAGCCACCTATATATATTTCAATTTCAATTTTAATTTAGAATATTTCAAATATAATTAACTTGAATCATAAAAATATGACTCATAATTATAA
>LPNX010168631.1:313038-335452 GCA_001517045.1 Pseudotsuga menziesii
AATTTCTTCTTAAGTTTGATTTTGAACATTCATATCATCAACGATTTTATCCAAGTCTCTAGTTACATCATCATTAGCGATGTCTTCAATATTTGTATTCTTCTGTTTCTTTTTCATGGTATCTGAGTTTTTTCTTTTCATTATGTAAGGCATCATCTTGAGTGTGATCACATTTCCTCTTTCGTGTTTTTTTGTTGCCCATGATTATTCAATGTATACCTTCAACTTAGAATAAATTTTCCTTGAGAGAATCTTAATCATCAAAGAAAAAAATTCACCTTAGAAAATACAATAAAAGTAAGAGTCATCCATCTCAAACAATATAACTACAAAAAATAGTGATAATGGCTACAAGGAAGGTTATCAACCAAATTTGGCACTTCTAGGCCACGTGAATTACAAAAAAAATACAGTTTATTTAAATCTTATAAAATTATAATTATCTAGTATAAAGCGGCATTCACTAAATATAAATTACTGGTTAGAAGACCAAAAGATGACTACTAAAAATTGATAATTAGCCCATTTAAGGAAAGGTTATAAAAAGTAAATATGTCCATAAAATATTGTTCAAAATATTTTTTAAAAAGGTACCATAGACTAAATTGGTGTATAATTTTTAAGAAAATTTGTACCATAAAATATTTTCCAGAAACATCTTCCGTAAAGAAAAAAAGACAACAAATTTTCAAAATAATGTTTGGTATCAAATAAAAATAGCCTTCACCTTAAAAGATAAGTTTTAAGAATACTTACCAGAAAATAGAGCCTTCCTTCTTCTATAACTGTGTAAAATGTTGATCAAATATGTTGAGCCTTCATTCATATAAATAAAGAAATTAAACGGTGTTTCGAAAAAACGTAAAAACGTAAAAACGTTTCAAGTTCATGAAACGAAACGATGTTTCAAAAAATTGTTTCAAGTTTTTTTCCGGTCGGCAGAAAAAATTCAATAGAGATTTTCGGGCAAACTATTAACTTGGCCGAACTCTTTTCCGTCTGTTAAATCTAACTTTTGGCCGAACATTTACGGATTTTCTGCCAAACATTTAATTCTTTTTGGCTGAAAGACTAGTTGGGCCGAAAACTTGTAAATTTTCAAAAATGGAATTCCATCTCATATCTGACTCTTCTTCCAACTTCGAAGAGATTGAATCATATCAAATTCTTACAATTTACCTTCACAAATAATACCATTAGTTGCATAATTCAATCTACTTTCTATAGATGCAAATTTTGTTGAAATTGGTGTGATCCACTAATTTTATTTATTATATTTCTTAGAAGGTGTTTGGATTGCTTCAAAATTTAATAGAATTCGTTGAAATGAAAATTCAATAACTTCTTAACAACACGATGAAATTTTTTGGAAATATCATGGTCCTCAACATTGATGTCTTGTCTTGAAAAAGGTATTTTTAGTTTTTTGTTTGTTTTGAATTGAAAATTAGGGAATATGTTGTGTCAACCTAAACATGTTAGTTTTATGCTAGTTTTTCATATTGGTCCATTTCAAAATTTTCTAATAATTATTGCATGCAGCTGTTTAATACAAACTTATAAACAACCTTTAGTATAATCTGTCTAGATCATCATAACATTTTTTTTTTTAAGAACAAGAGTTGAATAATGAATAAATTGGTGTAAAAAAAAATGGTTGTTTATCATAATTTCATTAATTAATAACATACTATCAAACACTTGAAAAAATGACATATGAAATGCCAATAAAAAAAATCTAAAAAAATAATTGATAGAAAGCTAACACAATTCTCTACAACTTTTGTTTTTACTACAAAATGAAATTCTAAATAAAAATCTAATTTTTCTTTGCTCAAAGTTGACAAACTTGGAAAAACAACACTTCTTTTCTCATAACCCCCCCCAAAATAGACACCCAGATTCATGATCTCACCCATCATTCAATCACACAAAATACACATGGACATAGATTTCATGAGGAAACCCATAAAGGGAAAAATCTCACCTTCTTACGATGTCAGGTAAGCTTTAACTTCTGTACATATTCTCTTTCTTTGAGCTCCTACTCAAATGAGGCTACAAACTCTGAATTACATGCACCAAATGATAGAGATCACCAACTCTCAAAGTTATTCAGCACCCACTGAATCTTGAGGACAACAGTGATCCCTAGCACCACCCTACCACCTTATTTTGCTAGAATTATTTTGAATCAATATAATACTATGATACAGATCTAACAGTGCTTACCACTTCATCTCTATTCTATTTTTCTACTCTGCTTTCATTATGCTTTTGTCTTTTCACCTTCTCTATTATGTTCTTCTACTCTGCTTTCATTCTGCTTATGGTTTTCTGTATATCTATTCCTCATTAGTTCTGTCTCTGCTACACATTCTCTAGTTCTTTCATTGTCTGACCTTTGGTTTGTGCATGCTTAGTCTCTGTTGTTCTCTCAATCACTTATTCCATTCATTCTTCTGTAATTATAGAGTTCAGTATCTCCTCTGAACAACTCACCCTATGTCGTTCGCTTTAGCTCACCTTTATATACTTATATCTCAACTGCTTCAGCTTCCCAACCTTTCATATCCCTGATCAAGAATCATTTATCATTCTATAAATACATGTAACCATTATATTATACCCGTCACATTTGTTGACATTTTCATAATTTACGCCTTTAAGTGCTTCACAAAGTTCCTTTGCCATCCGTTGTAGCGACCATGAACTTCAGAGGTCAATCGCCATAGAAATTCGCCCTCCATTTGTGGCTTGAAAACAATAAGTCCTCCACCTATCGTTGTGCCTCAGAAGTTGGGAACCATCCGTCATAGAGACTCGAACATTGGGAACTATCCACCGTAGCGGCTCGTAGTGGTTCGAAAGTCAAGAACTATCCGTTCTTTCGAGATAAGGAATAATTGAAAGAAGTTCCGATATTCAAACAAAAAATGCACCCATCGTTGCAGCACGAAACCAAAATGCCATCCTCCGTTGCGAAATGAATCCAAAAATCCATCCACCATGAAACCAAAACTGTATCTACTGTAGTGGCTCCAAACATTGAAAAACACCTCCTACTGCAACTAAAAGGAACTTTCCGACTTAGTGAAAAAACATTAAAGGAAATTTCAACTCAAAATGGGATTTTTAACTCTAATTCAAATTCCATGTCATCATGTGTTAGCCAATGAAATTGCTTTAAACTTGAAATACCATATAGGTCTTAAACAAATTTTTAATATAAATTTGGGGATATGTATCATAAAAAAAACTACTTTTATTGTTCATATTTTTGACATATATCCTTGTATTTTTACTCAAATTTCGATCGGGAGAGCTCCTTGGATGCATAAATAAATTCCACATCCAACAAGTATCCACTCGGCATACTTTTGACGAACCCCGCTACCCCAAAAACAAGAAATACTTGAAAAAAGTATATTTCTTGTATTTCATATTTTTTCAGGTATTTCTTGTTTTTGGGGTAGTGTGGTCCTCCAAAAGTGTGTCGGGTGGGTACTAGTTGGATGAATAATTTAATTCCACATCCAACGAGCTATCTCGGTCGAAATTTGAGTAAAAACACAGGGAGATATGTCAAAAATACAAACAAAAAGTAGTTTTTTCTTTCTTCCTCAAAAATGAATAAATATTATTTTATTATTTCAACTATTATTTTATTAATTTTCCTTAGGAGGCCCATTTTAAGTTGAAATTACCTCTAATGCCAAGTCTACATGCATCTCTTTCAATCTTGTGCTTCTGTCCTTCTGAACTGAATTTGCAATTCCATCAATGACAACCATAATACCTCTGTGCCAATCTAGCCAACAATATCCCAACAACAACGAACAAGTAAGTCACAATAGTTACTATGTTTTCATACTCGTAAAAGAGTAATTACTTCAAAATCAATCACGCTAACCTTTGATCACCCCAAGTTTATATAAAGAGCTAAGATTTTAAGTCACCCTACCTCTTAAGAGAAGTGATCACTTTAAAGTTGTTGGATAACTTTGGTAACAATTTTTTTTGGGTATGTTGCGAATGGTATTGGAGCAAGGTTATAATGCTCGGACCTAATGGGTCATCACATATTTACCTAATTATATATAATCTCTTTTAGTTAAATGATAATTTATAGATAATATAATTTCGGAAAATTAACAAAATCAATACTTGTTGCACACAAACCTATCAATGGCTGAACCAGGACAAATCATGGAAGAAGAACCAATACCTGATGGTATGTCGGTATTGGACGATGCAAGCCTCTACACAAAAATTGAGGCAAAATCTAATGTTGAGATACAATCAGAAATTTTAGAAACTATGAGAAGTTTGAAGGATGATTTAGATAGTCTTACGACAGATAATGTCAAATTGATGAATGCTAAATCAAACCAGGAAGAAATAAATGAGTTAATTTTAAATGACTTAACAAACCACGTGCCACAAAAAATAATGGTGAAAACTCTTGCATTACTGGGAAAAGAAGAAAGGAAAACATAAAAAGTTACACCAGTGAGGAAACCACACACAATCTTCAATTGACTTCTAATAATTAAAGAAAGATGATGAAACGGGATATAAGAAAAAAAGGGAATAATTGTGGAATTACAAGGGGAATTTAATAAATTGAGACCTCCAATGTTTGATAGGGAATTTGAAGATGCTGCTAAATCCTATTTGTTAAAAATAAAACAAATTTTTTAAGTATACAGTTACAATGGTAATTTGAGAGCACGTTTGGCTATTTTCCATATGAGTGGGAAAGTTGCTCTGTGATGGAAGGAGGAAAAAAGCGTAAATAACATATGTAGTAAGGATTTAGGCTGTAAGATTTTTAAAAAACCATTTAAGAGAAAATTCATGCTAGATCGATAGTATGATGAAAAGGCCAAAGAGTTTAATGATCTAATATTGGGACAATTAACTATGGAAGAGTTTGTAACTAAATTTGTTAATTTACAATGTTACGTACCATATTTGAAGGATAAAAGAGAAAAAATATATCGGTTTATTAGTTGTTTACCTCTGGCTTACAAGGATAAAATTGAAATTGGCATGCCCAAGACTATTGATGAAGTAATGAGGAAAGATAAACTATGCTATCTTTTATTTAAACAATGATCTGAATTAAGTAGAACTTGACAAAACAAAAAGAATGAAAAGATGGATCAATGTAAGAGAGGATGTAAATCTTCCCCTTTTAGAAAAGGACTAAGAAGCTATATAGAAAACAACTATAACATGTTAGGTTCAACTACAAACAATGGAACAAAAGTATTTTTGAAGATTCTTTTGAAAATATCTCCGTATCCTTCTTATACCTATCATACAATTCATCTTCGCATTTAAATTTATCGCTGAATTTTTATGATATCTCTAAAAATTCATATTATTGTAATTCGAAGGTTGGGACTTTGACCTTCATTTTTCCTTTGTTATTCTCATCTTCACTTACCTCTACCAATTCTCCCTCAGAATCGGTATTTTTCCTTTTGGATGATTCTAAATTTTCCTCTTCCTCTGTCTCCATGGATTCTGAATGAGTTCTCTTACCTGCCATTTATACTTTGCTTGTGATAGGAGTTATGATTTGTGTTGATTTTATTATATCCAATGGATTTTGCTGTCAAACCTCTGCATCCTCTATCTGTGTTGGATAATCCATCAAATGAGTTCTTTTAGTTAACCCTTCCACTTATTGATGCTCAAATTTCCTTGTTCTTGTTCAGTTTCCTCCTTTGTAAAACAACATGGTGTGGGTCATAATTGAGTGCAAATGCTTTCTTGAAATTCATCTCTAGTAGCATACTTTTAATTACAGGAAGTGAAACTTTGCTCTTGATAATGAATGGCCCAACCACCCACAAAAACTTGATCTCATAAGCCTTCTTAAAACTGATAAAATGTTCATTCTCTACAATTATCTTATGTCTTATAAATTCTAAATCAAATATTCTAGGGGTTAGGAATGTTGGCAAGACATATGGTTCATGATTAAAACCATATACCATGATTACAGTATGTTCTTATAATAGGAACCAATCCCCTATCCTTCTATCAGGAGAAAAATGTAGAGCCTCTAGCATCTCTCATAACACTCTGAGTAATTTAGTATCAAATAATACTTTAAATATTTTTTCCATCAAAAGGTTCATGTACTTGAAAAAATCATCACTGATCTCTAGAGTAAGTACCATTTCTAGGAGCTGCAAGTTTTCTTCATTGAAAAACATGAACATTCTAATCATGTATGATTGAAACCTGAAGTGTCTACCGGTGTGAAAATTCACCAGCCAAGAATGGATGCTTTCAACAAGGAATTCATCAGATTTAAGACAAGGGGGTTAAGGGGACTGAGACTCGAACTAAATCACACTGATTCTGAATAACATACACATCAATAATTCATGGAAAACTATGTCTGTATCTAGACCTAAAAAGTGAATCAACATCGAAATAACCAGTTTTGACTCTTAATTAAATAGGTGTACATCCAGGGGAAAAGGTTGGTTAGTCAGGGATACATCATTTCTACAGAGAAAAATGGTTTCTTCACTTGAAATTTTGCATTTCTAAATGACTGGATTAGGTCTTCTTCTATGAAATATTCTTGCCCCAGGGTGAGTGAAGACGGGGTTGCATGAGAATCGGACAACAAACAAATTTATAGGGCAAAGGATTTTTGTTTTAGCATAGTCCATGATTACTCTCTCAGAGCAGGATTAATTTTATGCACACCAATCAATGAAATCTGGGAAATTTAGGGTTTGGTCAGGGCATAAAAAATAAAAATAATACTAGAATACATCATGTAGTTCAATGCTCAGGTATTTAAAAGCTTCTAACTTGTTTTTTAACTAGCGGATGGAACCAAAGGACATAACAGTGTCAAATATGTCATCGTCTCTATCTTCAAAAAACTCATCCAACTTATGGAACTCTAAATATTGTTCTTCAACTTTACCTTTGCTATCCATTTTAAATATTACTAGGCGTGTGAAAACGTGGAATACCTAGAAGATTGACAGATGGAATTATGGCTATTTGAATTGGATTCATCCACAGAGAAAAATATTTCTTCTCCCAATGCACTATATGAAAAACAACCCTTAAACATGTGCTCCTTCCTTTATAATATTCTCAAAATGGTGGTTTTGGAATCAAGGAAAGTGGTTTCCTCGTACCACTTCCATCTAGCAGAACCTTTCTCTGTCAGCCACGTGGAAGGTGGTATATTTTCTACCGAGGAAATATTATTTAACCTCCATGTATATCACAAGAGTGGATCTCTTTCTAACCACAGATTTAATCCACTTTTCTCTTGAATCGTTGATCTTAACCAACTTTTAACTTTAACCTTTTTATTCTGCTGCATAACACCCTGCATATCCATCGTGCAAATTCCTTGAGAGAATCGTCTATCCACCATATATTTATTCAATATTTATAACCCACCATTGATCACCTTTAACTTTTAACCATCACCTTTATTTCCGCAATCCTTTGATTTTTAAAACAATGTGCATCTTTTCCGAGTAGATAACCTAACAACCCTCGATCTCACCCATTTGTTATACCAATTGTTGATCAAGGATGATATCTGATAGTTCTTACAATTATTTATTTATTGTTAGATGTGCATGTTTTCCTAGTAGAGCCCATCTCTACCATTGATGTTATCCATCTTTCATCTCTGCCGTCGATTTAAGCCATGCTTTAAAATTTCCTCCCAATCATGATTCATCTTTATTTGTGCATCTTCTCATGACAGATTCTATCTGCGTCATCATTCTTATATACATTTTTCCTCTGCCATGGATATCATTGGATCCTAATCCTTTCCATTGATCACAAAATGTACTTTTTCCTTGCAACTTTAAGCAACAGATGCGCTACCTTCCATAGATCTTCCCTCCCGAAAATATGGACCGTTGAAACTTTCACTATATACCATAAGTGCTAATTTTTTTATTTTTTATCCCTTTACAAACATTATCCTATGGTTTTACGAGAAGATAAAAACCTTGGTCCCCAATTTATCACTTATTTCATCACCCTCGCTCATATTATCAAAAATTTCACACATACTACCCTTATTTCACCTTAAACCCTTTCATCTCAATTGTTAACCAAAACAGTGCTAAAAAACAGTTTATGTTATTCAACATATGCAATCTCCTTTTTGGAGTGTATCTTCATATTTTTCAAGCAATTTTGTGAGTTCAAATGATCTAAGCTTGGGCTTAATTTCCACAATGAAAACACATGCCAATTAAAATGATGTATTGGATAAGAAGGATAATAGTGAGACCGAATAAAAAAAATCCATACCAAAATTCCACCATTAAAACATCCAATAATAGACTAAAAATAAAACCAAAGAGATGCTTAGAGAGTGTATGAGCTACAATAGTTGGTTCTTTATCTTCATAATTCAAAATAGAAGATAGATAGGAGAACAAAAAGGTTTTCAACAAGAGTCCCATGTGTGACAAAACAATGTAAAAGTATTTATGTGCAAAGGAACATTGAGGAATTGTGCCATTCCTCATATCAGAATAGGTAGAAAACATGATATCACTAGCTGGGAGTGCAAAATAAGTAGTCTAAAAATTTGATCTAGTCTTCAAAACTTCCAAGAGATCACTAGATTACATATCATCATCTTGTGAAGCATGCATAGGATAAAACAAAATGACTTATCAGCCTAAAGATAATAATTTGAATATTTTGGGAACTCAGATGAGAGAAATCATTGATTTCTTTGTCAACTATAGAGGGTTTTGCAATTTTCCTCTTCAAATTCAGGAAGGACATTGAATCCAAGAAGTTTTTGTACCAAGAATACTTGCAAAACAAACTCTGTAAATATATATATGGAAGTTAATTGATTATAAATGAGATATTCTCAACCTGGAAGATCTGATACCATATAAGAATACTCACAGTGGATGTAAGAATCGAATGTAACCTCACAAGAATTGCAAAATAGATAAGTAGAATAATGGAGAGAAAATAACAAACCATAAACATAAGAGATGAAACTCAAGTGGTATAAAATCCATCTAGTTATTATTCACCAATAAGGTTGGACTTATAATACATATACAAGGGATAAATTCGTGAGCCTAAAGAGGCACTTGAACTCCACACATGTGATAAGATTAATTATCACAGAAACCATAACTAGACATAATTAATAGGCATAACTCCTGAAGTAGATCAATCAACTGAGTATAATTGACAATAGGTAGACCAAGCATGAACATCTTATAGTTAACTAATGATAACTAATTATGGAGGGTGAATAAGAGGTGTTTAGTTCACTGTTAGTGGTCATTAGACCTCATACAAACTCATGTGATGAAATCAAGGCTAATTAACTGATGGTGGGCTCCTAAACTATGTGAGATGGACTCAAGTGGGCTTAAGATCATGCATGGGGGTGTTTTATCTCCTATAAAAAGTAAGAGAGTGCATCTATGTATAATGAGGCAAATAAGGAAAAAATAATAGTCCACAGTAATCAGGATACCTAGGACTATATAGTAGGTGGTTAACTGACAATGGTAAGAGCATTGTGAAATCAAATAAATGATTAAGTCTAATGTATAAATGGGTTAAATATTCCAATAGATCCATCGATATGAGAATAATTAACCTTTGTTTGTTTGGTAGACAATATGTGCTGCTTTAGATACACAATATTTTCTTCCATCCTCATCGCATTTTCTTCTGGTTGAATTGTGAGCTCTTCAACATCTCTTCTTGTGAATACATCTTGCATGGATTCTTCTATTCCATTATGAATGTGTACACATATTTCTTCAAATTAATCCTTGGTAAGTGTATAGAATGTCTTAGGTTTAGAGGAATTTTTATTCTTTCTTGTTGACCCTTCTGGATGACTACTTGGCTTCCTCTTTTTAGTGGGAACTGATTACTCTTTAGACTTGGGAGGTATCATAGAGAACAGTTCCTCAACTATGGTAACGACGTTGATGGTATTTTTTGCACCTTCATCTTCATCTGTTGTCATCCTTCTCCATTCCTCTCCCCTTTCCTAAAAAAATTGTTCTATGTCACTTTCCGTACACATGAACATGGTAGGAAACCAATATATACTAGAGTCTCTTTTAGCTTGCGTCATGTCCCCACATTTTGACAACCAAATGTGTGGACCTTTCTAAACACCTAGGGGGACAAAGAGGCATTAATTAATTAGCCTATGAAATTTTTTCTAAATAATTATCATTAAGGAATGTATTTGATTTTTAATTATTTCCATTAATTAATTATTGTTCAAATAACATGTGGAATTGATATTTCCGTGTCACGCACAATTCACAAGTGAACTTACCAACGGAGGAGATTAAGAAAGTGGAAACTCTATGACAAAAGCAGTCTGAGAGAAAAGAGAAAGTGCCCAAAATCTATGACAAAATTTGTCATAATAAAAGAAACAAACAATTGACTAATGAGGGCATAGTTTCCTTTTGGAGACTCATAAAATTTGTCAGAACAAAAGCTAGAAAGTTTTGGCAAAGGAGGGCTCAATTTCCTTTTGGAGACTCAGTCTCAAAAGAAGGGAAAATAGTAAAGCTGTCAGGGATAAAAGAAAAAAATATTTGACTAAGGAGGGGGTAGTTGCTAATTTATATGGATTACATGGATAGGGAAACATCTCCACATGATGCTACATTACAATTTTCTCAAGGAGGGAGCATATGTGGCTAGGGTTAGGGATTCTAGGTGAATGACTCGCTCTCACAGGTCACATATTTTCTTTACTTTCTAAGCAAGTCACCTAGAGATCTATTAAATAATAATTAGAGCTCATTTAATCAATTTGTATTACTAATTATTAATACATGTTTATGTGAAGCATTGCTTCAACTAAGTGTTGTGCCTAATTCATTGGGAGATGCAGCCCAAATGATTCCCTCCCCATTCTTCTTCCTCCCATTCTTTTCTCATTGCAGGTGTGGATTGCATGATGATAAGCTCATAAAAATCATATCAGTCACTTATTTCAGCCATCATAATCAGTAAAATCGATCTCCATGGAATCCCAAGCTTCACCTATGCTCTCATCCCTTTTGTTGTCAAGTTTTGGGCCTCTTTCCCACCATTTTGAGTGCTATTATGGAGTGGTTAGTAAATATATTTATTTATGATGTGTATAATATTATAAAAAATATTAATATCTCTTTCATATTGTAATTTTACTTTCCAATCAACTCACATATTTAGTTTTCCTTGAATGAGCTTAATTTTCCATGAAAATGAGGGATTTGATCAATCTTGTCCAAGAACAGTTGAGTAATGGCCATGAAATTGATTATGAGTGGTGAATACAATGAAATAATCTATATTATTCTCTTTGAATTTCATTTCTCAAGTATGATATGCTTATGTTACAAATTTCATGCTAAATTATACACCATAGCTAGATCACTAGTTAAATTTGACTAGTTTAGCTGTTTCTTCAATTCACAGAGTTATATTCAGTCAATTTTGATTCTTCAAGTTTTTGTGTGTCATTAATAGACCCATATATCCATACATACTCCCATAAAAAAACTTAGTTGAGATCGTACAATGCTTTGGTATCCTCCATTGTGCAGGACTTCCCTAGGCCAAAATTGCCTAAATTACCCAATTCACTCCTAAACTCTTCAAAATTTTCCAGAACTGTCCAAAAATTTCCTAAAAATTGTTTTATGCTACATAAATTCCATAAAAAATATATGTGCCTTTACCGAATCCCCTGGTCGAAAGGGCTGAATAAATCTTCCTAGTTTCACGGTTGGGTGACCCAGAAGCGGGGGATTAAGTTTCCGCATAGCGGACTCTAAAAAATTAATGGTCCCAAATATAAATGTGTTAGGGAATATGAATTCACTTTTCTAAAACTTACCTTTGTTTTTTCCCTCTTCCTTCTCCCTTGCCTGCAATTTTCTTAGCAAAATACCTCGATTTACCCAATTTGAAATTTTACCGAGTGTCTGTAAGTTCATATCGATTTTTTTATTTAATTTTAAAATAGTATTAGTGATCTGATCTATATATCAGAATTCATATCATTACAGTGTTATCAAATCACTTTCCTCCACCCCTATGGAAGATAATATCTTAGTGAATAAAATTTGGAAAATCACTTAATCCAGTTGCAGCTATGAGGTTGTTACCAATGATTGAGGAGGACATTGAGGAGTATGAAGAAGAATATTATGAAGAGACCACATACAGTACCTCATAAATAGTATGTAGGGATGAGGTTTATTATTTCTTGCCTCCATATAATTATGAATCCATTTGGCAGAAATATTCTAGTGTCGGTGGTTAAGTGTTGAGCGGGAAGAACTCTAAGAAATCTTCCGAGTATTTCATGGAATACTGTGCCTTGAAAGAAGAGATAAGGGAGGTCTTATATTGTTTGAGATTTATGTACTCTAGAGATATAGAATCTATACAGAGATCCGTACTGTGGGGAAAACATAAAAAATATTGCACACATGGTTAATGAAATGTGACAGAAAGTGGAGACTAGTTGTTTACCACCTAGAGAAAAAAGGGAAGATTCATCAAATCCATATGTGTTCCCAAGCATTAGGAGAATGTTTGGTTTTTCTTCAAACAGAGTCCAAAAGTTGTGAGCTGAGGATAATTCAATATGAATAAGCCTCAAGTTTCTTGGAGGAGAATAGAAATTAGATAGAGGTAGAGATCCATGAAGTGGAGTGCAAGTCACCGCAAGGTGGTTGCATAGGAAAATAGAGTAAAGATGAATGCATTTCCAGTTTATTTGTGGGTGATCTCCATATCACTTCTCTAGATGTTGGTTCATGTATGTGTGGTGAGACATATTTTGTATCATATCCAAAAGAGGTACATAAATCATATTTACATTCACCTCATGAGCCACATAATGAAGAAGAAAACAAGGCCACACCAGTTAGGTGTGAACCAAAAAATTTGGCGGAGGAGAAATACACCAAACTATCTATATAGGGAGAGGGTAAAGTGAAGAACATGTATGGTTAAGGTTCTGATTTTTTCACCATCCATGTTCTACTACAACTATCTTATCCTTGGGAGGATAAAAAGTCTTCACTTTCATCTGAGGACTACAAGATGAAGGACAATTGTGAGAGAGATTAATTTACTCCTAGTCTCTCTGCTGGTGAACACAAAATCGATGCAAATCAAAGTGATGTTGTCAATGGTGATAAGGGATCTTTTGAATCAGATCCAAAATAAGAACAAATATCAGATCTGAATTGATCATATGAACTTCCCAATGAGGTGGAAGACAAGCACCCACCAACTAGGTGTGAACTAGTGAAATTGAAGGAGAGAAATTTGATGCAGAGAGATGAATGCTATTCAAAATTTGGACTCCCTTGCAGCATGATGAATCTAAAATTACAAGGAATCAAATGCTTTTTTTATCACATGTCATTCCAACCCCCAGATATGACTTGCACTTCACATCATGGAAGTGAGTGTGAAGAAATCTCAAAGTCTAACATGTCTGTTGATGATGCGTTTTGAGTGGTGGATCCATTTATTGGTGAAAATATATGCTAATTAATTCCAACTTAAATTGTCAACTTGAGAAGGTAGCTTAGAGATGACGACATAGTATGTGAAGGATTGAAGGATAACCTAATCTAACTTATCCTGGTTTAATGTTGATAAACACACTTTAAAAATATGAACTATGAACTATGAATGTAAATTCTATATTCCTATTTCAAATTGCAAAATGTTTTAATCTAGAGACTAATTTCAATCTAATTATAAATTACAAATTATAGAGAAATTTAATGACTAGACTAATATAGACTACTAACTAAACAAATATAAATTAACTAAATTGATATAAACTTTATACTGAGAAATTAAACTAATTAACCAAATTAATCAATTAGAAACTATGGGACTAAAACAACAAACTAAATTAAAACAAAGATTTGACATGGAAAAAGGAAAAAGGTTTTATAAATCATGATTAAATTAAAATAAATAAACTAAATAAAATGCCTACTTTACCACTAATAGAATTTCTACATTATCATTCAACATATAAAATAGTTCCTACCTTATTCAAACCTAAACTTTATTTCCTTCTACAACAAGGTGGAAGCAAACCAATAATATTTATTATGGGTATGAACTTCATTTGAACAAAGTCCAAGGTTTATGTTGAGCTTGTATATAAAAATTTCGAGCTTCAAACTACACATCAGTTGTATGAATCTTGTGATGGGCTTTAACTTTGAATATATGAATAAAATCCAAAGGTGAAATCGTCAAGTATATGATGCAGAGGAATTCTATAGCAGCCGCAAACATGTTTGTATTTTATTCTTTTTAAAGATGCCAAAGTCAAGCCAAAGTGCAATTGATCTGTCACTCATACATCAAACATTCGGTATCATGGGATGACTTGGATGAATACAAAGTCAGATTTTGAAGTAAAACCAAATTTCCAAATAAAATGATCACACAACATTCCAACTTGCATAAATAAATAAAAATCTATATCTCGATATGAATGAAATGTCGGATATAAACTAAAATCCTAGCTAACTACAGAATACAAATGAAATGCTAAAAACGGATTGACGGCTCGAAATCTTGTGCCTATGACAGGTCGTATGAATCACAGAGATGCAAATAACATGTAAACAGAAAAAGGTTGCATTTTATGAACAATTGAAATAACACCTATAGGAAAACAATTTTAAACATTAAGAACAAAAATTACTTATCTGCAAAAAAATGAAAGAAAATCACGAGAGATGCACAAATGAAACCACTGTTGTCGAGGATCCCTTCTCAAGTCACGGAGGTCATTCCTAGTCTACTCAGTCATCACCCATGAAGCAAAATATGAAATTAACAGAGCTGAATAGAGTTTTTAATATTAAAACTGGAAGCAAATTTAAAAAACATTTTTCACTTCCGTTGTACACAACAAAAGATGTCTTTTTATAGTCTTTACAATAGAGAGAGAGTCTTTAATGCTGAGAACCAAATCATGAACACACATGAACATCTTAGAAAACGACCAACCGAGAAAAAGTAGTTTTGGCATAAATTGGAAAAATGCCCCTTTGATAACTCTCTGGTGGTTGCGATTCTGGCGAAATGATTTCTGGGTTTTGTAGCTGACTCAGTTTTCTTCAAACATCATATCCTGTTTGGAGAGATATGATTCTATGTGCACGAAAACCAAAGAGAAATATGGCTGCTCAAAAATATTCACTACTGAAAAATATGGGTTTAACATTACTGAAATTAGTTCATAAATTCGGATTCCTGGCTGAATTGGTGATTTGATTCTCTAGATTGGTTATTGACTGATGTGTTGGATTAATGGGTTCCTGGATTCCTAGAATTGTTGGTGAATTATGCCTTTAAATCCATTGAATATAATGTCCATTAAAAACATGCCATCTGTTCTTCATGCGAGTATGAGCCAAAAGACATTGTGTGTTAATATGGCATGTATGTAAAAACAGTAGGCCTAACCTCCCTTCTCCTTGTAATCTGCATAACAAAAAATCAAAGTATTAAATAACTTAAATGAAAAGTTAACAAACAACATAGTTTTGAAAAGCGATGTTATATATTTAAAAGGATTAAATTAAGATATTTTTGAAAGTGACATATCAACGTTACTTTATTTCAATACTTAATTCAAATGGTCTTTTTAATGTTTTAATTTGAATGACTTTTTTTTAGATATTTTAATACTTAATTCAAATGGTTTTGTTTAATAATTTAATTTATTTTTTATTTGTTTTAATTTTGAAACAAAAAGTAGTATTTGTTTAAATTTTAAACAAAAAGAGTATTTGTTTATTTGTTATTTGTTTAAATTTTGAAACAAAAAGTTTATCATTAATTCATGATTTTCATTTTCATTCGTAGGTATTATAAGACCAGCAAGAAGTAGAAGATGAAGATATCACGAGATCAACAAGAGTCAAAAGACAATGGCAAACCAAACTTAGTGAACCAATGTAATCAAACCCAATGCAAAACTCATGATCAGAAGAAAGGTCAGATGAAGGACTAGATGGAGTACTGAAATGAGGGTTGTATGGACCTGTTGCAGCTGCAACTGTTTTCCCAATTTTTTGAAATTTTGGACCCTCCTCTTAATTTTTATCTTTCCTAGAATCGTCTGGATCCATGAACTCTGTTTTTGTTTTCCCTCTGCTACAAGTTTGGACTATTTTGAGGTTAACTGTCTTCATGCTTTTGGAGAATTGCTTATGTCTGAAACTACTTTGAGTGTGGAATTTGGAGTTTGGTTTTAAAGATTGGCCTTTGATCTGTGATTTCTTTCTCTTTTCCCGGAAGCCTATTTCTCATTTTCGCCACTTTTCCCAGTGTGAAACAAACTTTTAGCGCTGCCCAGCCGAAGTAACATTTTTAGTTTGATTGTTCGGAGGCCTTTTAAACAACGTTTTGGAGCCATATTTCCATATGTAGCCACCGTTGTGGAAGCTGCACAATGAGTGTTCCGCATGATAATCTTGACTTCTCCGATGTAGTGTTGTTATTGTTTTGACTTGTTTGAATTATCAAAGGTTGGTCGAAGTTTGAGTAGGGGTTGTTTGATCTTTGTAAAGCTGTTGTTTTGGAAGTGATACATGATTTTGGACCACTGCACGACCTTAAGTTCCGAACACTTAACGTTATCACATTGTTTTTGCACCGTAGTGGAAAGTTTACGACTTTGATCAAAGGTTGTAGTTTGATTGTTTTCCACCATTGCGGCTCCCGAGCGAACTAAGTGTCGGCCATATTACTACTCCGCTCGTCGATGTTGTGTCTAGGTTTCAACGATACGTCTTTGGGCTGTGGGGTCCATAGTCTTTTAATTTTCTGCCATTGTGTCTGCATAACACACTAACCTCCCGACGTTGATGTCTTTCCGTTCACCGATAGGGAGATTTTTCTCCCGATGCTTTGGCATTTAGTTTTTCCAACTCTGATAGACTTAACAGTCCCGCAAAACTTGTTGTCCATTTGAAATCCGTCATTGTGGCTTTAAGTAAGACTATCTGGCCGATGTTTAAATGGTTCAAGCCGCCGATAAGGTTTTTCTCGTCGACTTGTGAAGTTTTTAACCCCTGTGTGGGTAGCGATGTTTTTTATTATTGTTAAGGCTTTCACAACGAGGGCGCAGTACAGGGCCTCATTTTGATGATCAGTTTTGTTGTTAGTATGGTTTAAGTTTGTTGAAAAGATTCAATCCTAATAAATGATGAATTTGGTTTGACTGCTGCTGTGAGAAGACGTAGCTAAAGGATGAAACTGAGGAAAGTTGGCTAAAAAGTGATAAGCAGAGTTTTTCTGAAATCAATGGGATCTCAAGAAGGAAAAATAAAAGACGAAGCAGAATCGATGGCAACCAAAGTACAGGATTGGAAGGGGTCCGTCAGTTACTGAGTTGATCCTATTTTATGAAGTAATCATAAGCAGAAATCCGAAATGTAACGCATTATATGAATCATGAGTACTCCTGAAAAAAGACAAAATTGTGAGATTAAACAGTTTTTGGGAAGCCCAAGGGTCAGGCGGTTGGGGAAGCCCAAGGGTTTTGTTGTTTTTGTATAAAAATTAGAAAGTTAGAGAGGAGAGGGGATTTTTCCCTGGAAAAACTTGTGAGCCATTGTTTGTAAGAGGAACTACTTCGTTTTACAATATAAAATTGCAAATTTTGCCTGTTGGAGAAGGTGTTGTGTGGAATGTTCGAATGTGATAAAATGAACAATGTTGAGTATGAGTAATGAATTTTGTTCATAGACAATTGGCTATCTAGTTGTTCAAATATCTTTAAATGTTCATGTGTTTGAAAGAAGTATCGACTATCTGTGATTTCTTTTTTATAATGTATGCACAAACTACATTACTCATTAATAAGTGACAATCTTGCTCCCTAGGGATAGGTTAGGTAGTTAGTTTTAATTTCTTGTTGTGTGTGTGATTTAGTTGTAAGAGAGCTTAAGATGAGAGGTAAGAACATGCCCATCACATTGTGACCGCTCCTTGCATTCTTTATCGACCTACATTTTAGATAGGCACTTGCATATCATACTTAAAGTAAAAAAATACAAAAATATATACGGTGGACCGGGACGCAACTGGTAAAACCTTTTATTTTTGTTACTTGACCTATGGTAGCCGGACCGCAAACCGGATGGATTCCCTACACCAAACAGTCATGGGCTATTTGGGAACGTTGACTGGGGATAATTCCTTACTGTTGTTACCCGTGAATTTCCAGGCCTCAACAGTTTCTGGAACTAGAAGGAGGGCCACCAATGCATGGCTGGCCGAGGAAACCCATTTTCTCGAGATTATTCCACCAGTGACAGTTCAGAAGGCAGTTTGGTTCCCAATCCTATTCCTAAAGAGAAGGGTAGAGAAGATTTGTATTTTGTGGAAAATGAAGTTGTTAATGATCTGAGAAGACATACTAGGGCATACGTGAAGAATATTGGAGGATTATCGATCATCCCTGAATTTCCCAGAAGAGAATATAAAAGGAAAGACCATCATATATTGGAAGATTCAATGTTAGTTGGAGATTAGGAAGATTTAGTAGAAATAGCCTTATAGGAAATTGTTCATCCTTTGAATCAAGTAGGCCCAGATACTCCTTTTGGTTCCCCTGTTCATACTCCTATTCATTCACCACCTCACTCTCCACCAAGACTCATGGCAGACGTAAACAAAAATCAGCTACCCAACCCACCAAATCCACCACCTGCCTGGAAAGCCAGATCACCTTTAAACCTAACACCTCCTTTGCATGATTTACCTCAATATTTTGAAAAGATGCTGCCCAAGTTTGATCCAAATGAGAAGATGTTAGTAGATGACCACTTGCAAATTTTCTATTTGGCAATAGAAGGATTAAGGGCTGTGGAATATGAGGATGTAGTTTGTAGACTTTTTCCACACACCCTTAAAGGAGCAGCAGCATTGTGGTACTTTGGTTTGCCTGCAAACTCTATCCCTGATTGGGCTACCTTTGAAAGGATTTTTAGAAGTAAGTATGCAACCCAAAAAAATCATGCAGCTCTCATGAAAGGACTATGCGTCTTAAAGAAAGAAAGAAAAGATAAGGTGCATAGTTTTACCTAAATATTCGCAGCCTATATTAAGAATTTTTTCGAAGCTGACAAACCCTTGGATAAAGTTCTGATTGAATATTATACCTCAGCTCTAGGACCCGAGTTGGCCATGTTTGCCAAAATGAAGGCCAAACCTATGCTAGAAGAGACTTATGAGGAAGCGGAGAGAGTAGAGGCTGAAAGGGAAAGTATAGAAGATTATCCTAAACGGTTAGGAGAAAAAAATATTGGGAGGAAAGCTTTGTTGTTTACTAATACTAAAGAGGAGAAATCACCAGATTTTGAAGGAATGGAAAAGATGATGCAGAAGCTTTCTAACAGAATCATAGACTTGGAAAAGGAAAAGGAAGCCCAAAAGTTCTACAAGCCTTATTACAAGAAAAGGGAAAATAACAATCAATCCCAACCCCCTCCACATATCCCTGCATCTATGAACTTAACGGAGGTAGGAATGGATAACTTTTTCACTTTCCACCAACAACCCCATTCTGAAAAGAATTGTCCTCAATGGATAATGTCAATGACGTTGGTCATGAATCAGCTTTTGGATTCCAAATTAACTAAAGAAAATGATGAAGAAGGGAAAGATAACAATAAATCAATAGAAAAACAGGAGGATGAAGCTATGGTTTTATGGGACTGTGTATTGTTGTTTGATTTCGATGAAGAAAAGAATCTGAGACATGAGGACATCCTGGAAATGAATGTAACGACAAGAAGCCAGGGGTCGATCAAGGAAAACAGTCTTATGCTCCCAAAGATCAAAAGAATTCAAAATAATGTTAAGAAATTTCAAAATAGCTCCTCAGCTAATAAAATTCTGGAGTTTACCATCACCAGTCAAAATCCTAGACAAACCCGCATGCCTACTAAGCCCAATGAAGAAAAGATAAATAATGGTAGATTGAATCTCACGGAACATAAGATGGATTATGAAATTATGGAGGATATCAAGAAGGTAAGGGCAAACATCTCATTATTTGAAATATGTAATGTGCCGCAACAGAAAGAAAAGCTATTGAAAGCACTTGAAGTATCAGAAGAGAGGTTGCGCACTGACAATCAACCCTAAGAAGAAGAAATTGGTGAAGAAAGTATGGGAGGTAAGCCTAAAAGCAAGAATCCACCTTTTCTCCTTACTTTTGAAATTTTCAACCATAATGTGCATAACTGCCTATTATACTTAGGGGCATCAATCAATGTCATGCCACTGTCAGTTTGCAAAAAGATAAATGGACAACCTAAACCATCTACCTAGAGGGTCGTTCAGTTGGATAGAACGAATGAGAAGGGAATTGGAGAAATGGAGGATGTTCTCATTCGCTTATCTTCAAATGATAATGTGTGGCAATTCATCGATATCATGGTGGCTAACATACCAGAAGCTTATGGACTTGTTTTGATTAGAGATTGGTTGACAAAGCTGAATGGATATTTTTCCTTGGACTAGTTGCATCTGTGGCTGCCATATAAAGGAAGACCAAATCAAATTAAAGTTTCGAGGGAGCCCCACATGAAACACAATGTTACTCAGTTCGAAGAAAAAATGACTCAATGGATTTAGTTTTGGGAAACTACTTTATTGAGCTAGAACCAGGAAACTATCAAGCGGAAGAAGGAAACAATACATCTGACGCTCAGCCTGATCTCCTTTAGTTTTCACAGGCTGATGAAATCGATTGTAAAATAGTAGACTTAGCTATAGATATATATGTTAATTCTCGCACAATAGTGAGTAGCAATTTTTGGACTCTTTTCTTTGGTGGTTCTAAAACTTTAGAGGGGTCGAGAGCCGGTTGTGTCTTGATTGACCCTATGAAAAAAAATATTTTCTTTCATGTAGGTTAGAGTTTGAATGTACCAATGACACAGCTGAATATTGTTAAATTTTCATATGCTTAACTAAGACATAAGTATATCATTTCATTTTTCATAATAAAATCATATAAAGCAGGATCACTGAAAGAAACAGTATCACAAGAACAACACAGATTTATCCTGGGAAAACCCTAAAGGGAAAAACCCAGCAAAAACTTCCTCAATATAGATGCCCCAAAAAGGGAAAAAGGTAAAACCAACAAGGAGATCAAAAACCTGATTCTCCTCCTTCTCCAGCAACTCCTCTCCTCCACAAGTGCGCTATTCCAAGAGAGTGTGTGTGTCACAAATGAGGAGCACTACACCTCTATTTATATTCATCCGTTTACTTAAAATTTACTCAGTCAACATGTCGGCTTAAGTTAACTCATGTAGGCTCGAGTTACACATGTAGGCTCAAGTAACCACACTGGGGTGCTGATGACCCACCTTTACAAATAGAGGGGACTACCTCATGACTCTTATTAGTTCTTTCGATTAGGAGCATCGAGGTACAATGTAATACAAGTGGTTCTCCCGATTGGACCATCGGGGACCACAAAATATACATAAAGAATATTCTTCAAAGTTACAATATTTCAACACTCCCCCTTAACGAGAAGGGTATTCTACATCAACAACAACAAGAGTAGAGATAGCGGACATCATCAACATCAGCAGGGTAACACATCTATAAATCATTGGAAGCTTTTCAACATCATGTAGTCTTAATCTTCAATCTTCAGTCTTTATCATCAACAACATCTTCAGCATTTTGATCTTTCAATTTGCAGCGACATATTCAGCACTTGGACCTTTTGATCAGCAACATCTTCAGAACTTTGACTGGTTCAATCAGCAACAACATCTTCAGCATTTTTATCTTTCAATTAGCAACGACATCTTCAGCAGTTGGACCTTTCGATCAGCAACATCTTCAACACTTTGACTGTTCGATTAGTAATGACATATTCAACATTTTGAACTTTCGATCAGCAACATCTTCAGCACTTTGATTTTTCGATCAGCAACAACATCTTCAACATTTTGTCCTTTTGATCGGCAACATCTTCATCATTTTCACTTTTCGATCAATAACAACATCTTCAGCACCTTGACCTTTCGATCAGCAGCAACATCATCATCATATTCTGATCTGTCAAACATAATCATCATCACACTCTGATCTTTCGATCAGAAACATCATCATCATACTCTGATCTTTCGATCAGAAACATCATCAACATAGAAACACCATCATCATACTCTGATCTTTCGATCAGAAACATAATCAACATACTCTGATCTTTCAATCAGAAGCATCATCATCATACTCTGATCTTTCAATCAGAAACATCATAATCATAGTGCGTCATCGTCATACTCTGATC
>LPNX010168633.1:8301-37066 GCA_001517045.1 Pseudotsuga menziesii
GATAAAGTACTAATCTTGACTAATCAGTAAATGAATGCCTGCACCACCAATAATGCTAGCCACTGCACCATCGAAGAAGCCTGATGGATAGGATAAAACTAGGGTTTTGCTTATGCACCTGTGTTTTTTTTCGTTTTAAAGTTCACATGATAACTTTGTAGCTGCTCCTTAATTCTATGACAGAGGATTCTCATATCAAGCTAATTATTCTCAAAAGTAGCACCATTCCTCATAAGCCACAAGTTCCAGATGATGAATATAGGTAAATAGAGAAACTCATTTTCACGACTGTGCCAGTTTTCCATGTTCACCCATAAGGAGGGATCCTCCCAGTGAATCAATATATGAAGATTTATGCTGAGACAGTCCAATAATTCTCGGGTAAACAAGCATTCCGAGAAAAGGTGGTTAACAAACTCCTCTCCAAATCTACATAAGGTGCACCTGTCAGGCCCAGCCCATCCTTTCCTCAAAAGGTTATCCTAGGTGTTTATGTGGTTATCTAAGCATAACCATGTAAAGCAGATCAATTTTGAAGGAACCTTAAATGTCCATATGCGAGTCAACAATCCAATAGAAGGAGCAGGAAGGTTAAGAGAAGAAATAAGATCGTAGGCCAGCTTAGCTGAGACCGCACCTGATTTCCTATTGTACATCCAGATCAAAGATTCATTTGTATCCTTTAACCTGATACAACCATGTGAAAGTCTAGAAATTTAGTTATTCCACTACACCTGCCAATCTCCACCCAGATCTAAGTCATATGTTGTTAACCAATAAGACTGAGGGTTTGAGCCAGCACCCAAGTTATGGGCTTGGTGGAGAAATGTAATACCATAATCACCCAAATACTCTTTGAGGTATTTCGAGAGGGTTAAGGAGGAGTTCAGGCCAGCAATGGGATTAGCTCCTAGCCTTATTCTTTCCCCATCACCCACTTGCCATCCCAAATCCTTCATGATCCAAGAGAGTGATCTAAGGAAGTCATTCCAAAAGTACGAAGAACCAGTTACAGTAAATAATTTTTGACAAATCCAAGAATCCATAGGTAAATCTTTTATATATTTGTGACCAATGATATGGATCCATATGCCCTTACGATTGAGAGCCAACCAGCAAATCTTCATTCTGAGTGACAAAATGAACCATTCAAGATTCTTGATGTTCCACCCTCCATACTCATGTGGTGATGATAGTGTGTGCCAATCAACTAAATGCATTTTGTGTTTCCCATCCTCATTTCCCCATAGAAAATTAAAAATAGCACGCCTGAGACAGTTGATAATGGATTTAAAAATCCGTGCTAATGCAAACCAATAAACAACTAGCCTAGTAAGAACAAATCTAACCAAGATCAACCTACCACCCATAAATAATAAACAATAAGCCCAGTTATTAATCCTCCTTTCAAAACTTTTGATGATCCAATGCCAGTCATTCGTGCAGTATCCCAATGGTTTGAGTCTATAACCAAGATACTTGAAACCAATAGTAATGGGTTCCATACTGTAAGGGAGTAAGGAGAGAATGTGTTCTCTGGTACCCTCCTCAATATCACTGAATAGGAAGGATGACTTCTCAACACTTATAGTCATACCTGTAGTCGAGTAGAATAGGTCTAATACTTCTTTATAACCTTTCCATTCCTCAAGCGTTCCCAAACCAAATAATAATACACCATCAATGAAGAGGAGATGAGTTAGACAGATATTGGAAGTGACTCTAATCCCCATGATCTTTCCTCTTTTCTGTGCATCAACGATAAGGAAGCTAATACTTTCAATCACAAGAATGAAAAGGAGAGGAGACAAGGGACAGCCATATCTAATGCCCCTAGATGCAAGAAAAAAACCAAAATGATTACCATTGACAAGAACAACAAAGTTCGAGGAGAAAACACATCCCAAGATCCAATTGACCCCCTCCACAGGAACTCCAATTTGAAGGAGAACAAGTCTAAGAAAGGTCCAGTTTACCCAATCAAAAGCCTTTGACCAAATCCAATTTCAGAACCAGTACCTTCTGCTTCTTTAGTTTGATAGAATGAAGAACTTCCTGTGTGATTCCAATCGGTTCAAAGATGTGACGATTATGGAGAAACCCAAATTGTTGCGTTGAAATGGCTTTATCAAGAAAGGGCTTCAATCTAGTTGCAACAATCTTGGAGATGAGCTTGTATACCAAGTTACATAGTGAAATAGGTCTAAAGTCAGCAAAGGCCCGAGGTTTATCACATTTCAGAATGAGAGTAATGAATGTGGCATTTAAGGCACTGATCACCTTCCCCTCGACCTAAGACTTCTCAACAACCTTCAGAAAGTCAGTCCCCACCAAATCAAAGAAGTGGAGAAAGAACTCGACCAACCAGCCATCAGGCCCTAGACTCTTATCTTTTTCAAAACCTTTTAAAATGCCTTCGATTTCAGAGAGAGTAATTTCAGAGAGGAAGCTATCCCCTTCCTCCCTCTACACAAAAGAGAGAAAGAGCCTGATGACCTTCAGTTGGTCCACAATACTAGGGCTGACATTCTTCTTGAAGAGTTCTGAGAAGTGTTGCACCCCCAATAGTTTGAGCTGGTCATCCTCTTCTACCAGCTCACCACCCTGATTCTGCAAATCCCATATAGATTTTGAGTTTCTTCTGGAAGAGGAATATGTGTGAAAATACTTGGTATTTGCATCCGCTTCATTTATCCAATTTACCATGCTTTTGAGTTTCCAAATTAGGACTTGATGAGTCAAAAGTTTCTCCTTTCTAGACTTCAACTGTACCAACTGAGTAGCTTCTTCAACAGAGAGAATACCAAAAGTCCGAGTAGTGAGGAGTGACTGAATTTTCAAGTCAATCTCCAAGAGCTCACTGGCCCTCTCCAATAATTGATTTTTTCCCAATCCTTCACAGTACATTTAAGCCTCTTGAGTTTGAGTGAGAGGGAGGATATAGAGTCAATCAAAGGAGAGTTAAGGTTAGTGGTCCAAGAAAGATTAACTAGGGCAGGGAACTCCTTATCCAGCAGCCAGGCCTAGTTGAACTTAAAGGGATATAGATGGGAAGAGTACTGAGAGTTCCATTCCAGGAAAATAGGATAGTGATCCAAAATTTCAAAGGGGTAAACCCAAGTTCTGTAATGAGAGAGAGTGGGAAGGAGAGGTGCAGCATCTAAGAATATATCCAACCTTTTCCTCACCCCATCAGGGCCCACCCAACCATTTCTCCAAGTAGGGGCTAGGTGAGAGGGGGGAAAGGTCCACCAAATTGTTAGAAGACAAGAGCTTAGAGAAAAAAGGGGCTAGAATCTAAATATGAGCTTTCCTACCCCAAATTTCAAAGTCAGAGATGGTGAAATTTAAATCTCCAGCAAGTGTGAGATTAGGAAAATCAAATATACCCCCAATAGAGACATTAGTCCAAAAGAGTTCTCTATTAGAGTAGGGAGCATAGCAGTTCAAAATAGTAAAGACAAATTCTAATCCTTTGACCCTGGCTTTGACTAGTATACCAACAAAGGAATGGAAAGATTTTCACTGAGTAAGGTGAGGATTTCAACAAGTGAGTAAACCTCCCGAGCGCCCAAGGGAGTCAATAGCACAAAAATCCCACCCAAGCATGAGCTTTGAGAACAATCGAAGGGAAGAGTAAAAATCACACATAGTTTCCTAGATCAATATCATGTCAAGATTTAAAGAAGAAAACAAGGCACCGAGGGCTTTTTGTTTGGTAATCCCCCCAAAACCATGGATATTCATAGAAAGAATCTTCATGGGTCAACCTGATCAGCAGGTGGAAAATCTCTAAGTTCCTAGGGAGAGGAAAGGTTTGATGTCCTGGTTGTTTCCTTTATCCTGAAAGAGAGGGGAGTGTACAGACTAGTGGTTCCAAGTTCATCAGAAGGTACCGAAGGAGGTTTGTCTTTCCTTGACTTTCGAATAGTGACATTTTTTAATCTAATGGAGCCAAGGGGGAGGGTTGAGGGAGAGACAGGAGACTTATCAGAGAAGATTGAGAGGGACTTAAGAAGGGAGGGATCCAAGAAAGAAGGAGAGGTTGTAGGACTAGCATGTGGGTTCTCAGCAAAGGTGGGAGCTCCAGGGAGAGGGGGAAAGTCCTCCAAAGTGTAAGGGGGAGGGGAATCCTAGGTGAGCAGGGGAGTAAAGGACCAGTAGAAGGAGAAGATAAGGGAGAAGAATAGATTGCAGACTAAGAGATAACAGGAGAAGAACAGACTGTAAACTGAGAGATCGCAAGTTCCACTAAAGGCACCAAAGGCGAAGAGGCGTGAGGTAAACATACAACTTTCTCTATGTCTTGAATAAAAAGAAGCTCCCCTTTTGTTAGATCTTCATAGGGAGTAGGGGGGGAAGATCCATACAACCCACCAGGAGAAGGAGAGACAGTGGGGTCAGGAAGGGGAGATCTAACAGGAGGAGAAGAGACATGGTCTAAGTCCATAAACCCCTTTTCCTGAGGTAGTCCATGAAGGAGAGAGGAGCAAGTGTTCCTAAGGTAACCAGTATCATGGCAGTAACTGCATCTAAAGGGCATATTCTGGTAGTCCAACCTTTGAGTAATAACATAATCATTATAGATAATATCAGTCTAAGCCTGAAGACCTTTTGGGACATCCAGTTCCACTAAGACCTTTGCCATTCTTTTGTCTAAAATCAAGTGAAAGTATTTTTCAACAACAACAAAATGCCCTAAAGTATTGGCTATACTAATCAAGAAATCCTTATTCCAAATGGTGAAGGGCAGGGCTGGCCCAGAGGTGTCTTTTCACCACTCGTTCTCTAAGGGGATCAAAACTGGAGTGCCAACGGCTCAAGATGAGAGATACATTCTCAATGGTCCACAGAGAGTCAAGGATGCGAGTAGCATCCTTATCTTTGAGAAAGACAAAGACCAACCACTTGTTGGCTAGAAGGCTGATAGTCGGTACATAGTTAAGGATAGGTTTCTAATGGAGAGTGGCCCACTCGATCCATTCATCCTTTTTAAGGGAACAATACTCCAATATTTCTATAAGTTCTCTGTTACAGAGAGCCGATACCTTGTTCATCATAACGTCCTGACCCAACACATAACTACATCTGAAGTCAAGAGCTTTCAGGGATTTGGACTTCCTGCGAGCATGGTGTAATAAAGTAGGGAGAAGGGTCATGAAGCCCTTACCTCCCATAGGCAGTGACTGACTCGAAAGTGTGGTCCCCATGACAGGAGACCAAACACAGAAACAAAATAATAACAACGCCTAGGTAATAGGACTGAAAACAGCCAAGGGTCAAGACAAAGGACCAAAATCAACAAATACCCAGAAGACAAAACCTAGGACCGAAGTCGACCAGAGGCAAAGGAGGTCGGGTTCAGAACAAAATAAAAAGTTCCCACTTGTTTTTATACATGGTTGGTACTAAGCCCTTCGATACGGAGGGCGGACTCCATGTGGGTACCCGCTAACAAGATATGGGCTCTAAAATACCCTCAAACCACCCAAAGACAAGGATAAGGCAGTAGAGACAGTAAAAAAAAACCATTGGTCACAGAAGAATACCTTTCTAGAAGAGCAGACATAGTACTGATCTGCAGTTGGGGTGACCGACAGCAGCCGTATCCACATTCAGGCAGACAACAACCCATTCAAGATATCCTAATAACTCAGTATAAACAAGTAAAAGCATCCCAACCTAAGCGAAGCCAGCATCACATGCTGGAAATGTTGGTCGAAGTCAAACAAGACCCGTGACTGTAGCCGTGAGACCTGGAGGAAAAAAATTCAGTAACAGAAGGTCATTTTTTTAATAATAAAGATGCCCCAAAACAAAAAATGAGTGTCTAAGAAAACGGAATGTCGGCGTTCAAAGCCGCATAAGTGTCTGAGTAACCAGAATGCCGACGTTCAGAGTCGTGTAACTAGGTACAGCCGTCTGGCCATTGTTCTGCCAAAACCCTACCAGGGAAAGGTCTCTCTAGTGACCATTAGTTCTCTCTCATTAGTATCCTCCATTGAGCATCTAGCCGTCAATGGTTAACATCCCCACAAAGTGAAAAAATGTTTCAATTTTTTTTTTATAACATTAACTTCTTATATTGATTATACTTATTCTTTGCCTCACACTCTAACAATGCAAATCTTAGAAGACATGAGAACCTATTCTTTGAAAAAGAAATTGGAGAAACAAGTATGAGGAGCAAGGAAAATGTTTTGCTGGTAAGTTCTTTTTGTCTCAGGAATCTGGCGTATTCATCAAAAGGTTTTATTTTGATTGAGGTGATGTATATTTAAAATTTTCAAACACATGAGAGCAAATGAATATTTGGAGTTGGCATAATATTTCCTTGGCTTCAAATATTATTGAATATGGAATTAAGATCTTCCTTTGCTCTATAAATGATCTTGGTATGATGAAATATCATTGAGGTGTTCCTTACTACATGCATATTTGATGACCTATTTTTAATGGATATATGCCTTGAATGCTTATGGATCTATGCATTAAATGTTGGTTCGTTTAGCAAAATGATTATAAGCAAAGTTATTGCATCTGGTGCATAAGGTTTATTTATTTTTGTAATGCATCTATCCACTTGACTTGTTATGGATTATTGAACGGTTCATGGACTCAATGTTTATTATATGGATTCTTTTGGATAAACTTTATTTATGAAGGATATGTTATATTAATGCTTACGATCATAGCTTATTAGTTGTGACATTATGCCAAATCTTTATTACATTAACATTTGGCCGTATTCATCTACGCTTTGGATTTTTTACAAGTTTCAATAAAGTGTTTGGTTTTAATATTATCTTAAAATGTTTGTTTTTAATATTATCTATTAAAGAGTCCCCCATTACTCCCTCATTAGTTTCACCATCCTCTTTGGAATTTAAATCCTTATAGTCTACATGTCTTGATTTTTAACAACAACTTTAGGCTATATTTAATCATTGCAATTCCAATATACCTTTGGATTTACTTTTTCGTAGATTTCGTCATCTCATTCTTTGCCACATATACAATATAAACATGCCAATTTAAATGTGATAGTTATATGCATGCAAGCTCATTTTTCCCCTTTTCAAGATGAACCCTTAATGTT
The DNA here is from genome assembly GCA_001517045.1 of Pseudotsuga menziesii. Taxonomy (NCBI): domain Eukaryota; kingdom Viridiplantae; phylum Streptophyta; class Pinopsida; order Pinales; family Pinaceae; genus Pseudotsuga; species Pseudotsuga menziesii. The sequence continues at coordinate 15,401 of LPNX010168633.1, forward strand.
GATATTCATTCCTAAAAGACATACTCAACAAACTCTACATCAATACCTTTCTTGTGTTTTGGTGGTTTGTATGCTGCTCAACACGTATCCGTCATTCATTAAACAAGCAACTCAACATAGAGTTTCCGTTGGATAATAAAGGCATGCTATCTCTACACATGGTAAAATTTCTCAATTGAAAAAAGTGTATCATTTTGTATAATTATGGATTTCTTTCAATTGTTTTCCTTTTCTTTGTGTAGTCCATACCTAATATCTCCTGCCCTGTTTATATTGCCAGTTCACTAAATTGAGCATCTGGTTCCATGTCTAAATGACCTTTCAATTTATCATTGTTACCTTTTTGTTCCTTTCAGTAATAATTCTATTACATAATGGTTGTATTAACCCTAAGAACTAAGACTATCCTTAGAAATAACAACTAACATTGCTCTTTGAGAGTAATTTGTGGGAGATAAAAGGGTTTTCAATTTTAATTGTTTTAGATAGGCTCCCTTTTTGCAAATTTAATATGCAAATTATTTTGATTACGGGTAAAAATGGCCTAAAGAATTTTAGCCTGGTCAAAATCGTGTGGTGCAATACAACTTGATTTAAATCAGACTAGCATATGTTATTGAAATGAAAAGGACTTCACCTCCGCATGTTAAGTTGATTCAAGTATTTTGAGCTACTCATCCTCATTATATTCAACTCAAATATTTTTAATGGTTTTTTTTAGTAATTATCTCCCTTTTTGTTTCTGTTTTACCATTGAAAATGATTTCTTCTTCATTTTTCATTCCACCTAACCTTTTCACCTCTCATTTTTAAATATTATTGAGAAATCGATGAGTTTCCAAGGCCATTGTCCATTCATTGGCATAGCCCTAGTGTTTTTTCATCATTATATAACCCATTTGTTCACACCCAATTATTATTATGAAGTATTAAAGTCACCCTACAAACCTCTAAAGAAGATATTGTATATTACCATTACATGACAAGATATATAATCTTGGAAACATTATGTGTGAATGAAAGTTTTGTTTCAGGGTTTATCGTGCTAATCATATTACAATACTTGAAGTTTATTGAAGCAACCTGCTCCCCTTTTCATGGTTTGAATCACTTCTTATCGATGTCTTCGATTATACAGAAATGGACTTTAGAGAATATTAATTTGAAATAGTATTTTGGAACGAGCATGCAATTGATCCAAGAGGATCCTCAAGCTTGATCAAAATTAAAATATTCAAATTGCAAACATAATGTTGCATATTTGTAGAGCCCGGAGATACCTTTTTGGTGACATTCGTTTCGTGCGAAATGGACTCCAGACGTGAAAGTTATTAAGTTCTTAACTTTCGGGAAAACAAGTAAACTTGGGAAAAAAGCGGTGTTATGTGGCACCACTATAAGGATGACACATGGAACCACCACAGAACCCCATGTGTTAGGTCAAGTCCAGTGGTATATGAAGTGGCAGTCTAGTGATGAGGGGGTAGTTTAGTGGCAGTCTAGATGGAAGCCAAGTGGACCAATCAAAGGCTTCCACATGGCAGTCTGATAGGCCACCTTATAGTTCAGTTTTCCAAAATTTTTGGGGTCAAGGAGGATCGAACCCCTAACCTCTCCTCCACCAAAGTCTCCACCATATCCGGCTAGTCATGATGTCTACATTTGTTTCTTTTTTTTACTAGGGGAATCGACAGCTGGATTGGGTTGCTACTCGCATGACATGAGGTACAAGGATCCATTCATACTACCACTATACCTGTAGGTTCCCTACACCCGCTCGCAAGACATGGGACACAGGTAAACTCGGGTGGGATTTGATCTCGTGACCTTCTTTACAACAAGTGACTTCATATAAAGCAATGCCAATGAGCCACACCAATTTAGGCTATTTGCATTTTTTTCTTAACCTTTATGTTCAAGATTCTTTTTTAAAGTTTCATATATTCGATTTTGGAAAAAAGGGGCAGGACTGGGGGATTAGCCCTCGACCCCATTTGTTATTGCACATGAACAATCATAACTGTCGGTACCCCATTTTTTATTGCACATGAACAATCATAACTGTTGGGAGCCAACACATAACCAACCATATATTATATCATTCCAACAAAAATCAAGATATGGGGAGAGGTCTGCGGGTTTAAACCCATGACCTCCTACCCCAATGCCAATGCTTTCAACCAATGCACCACAGGCGCCTTGTGTTAAGGGATTTGGAATATATATTATTTTTTAAGTTTGTATTGGGGCGGATTTGATCCCCCAATATGGGCGCGCCACTCTTTTGACCCAAATTTAAAACAAAATCATTTTATTATATGGTTTTCTTTGCCATATATGTTATATTTTGATTTCATTTATTATTTTCAACATACAAAAATGTATTTTCAGGAGATTTACATATTTTATCCCTTTTTATTATTATCTTATCTCATTTGACTGGGATCAATTTTTTGTAAATCACTATGTATTTGGAGGTGTGTTATAGATTTTTCGACTATATAAAAAATGTAATTTTCCATGGGAAGGCATTCGAAAAATGCATTGAAGTTTTTGGTGATATAATGCCAAAGTGCCTTTGAAGGCTTTGTAAGATTTTCTCATTTTCGAAGAGGATTTTTAGCCACTCTTGGGAGATTTTGGAGAGTGAGAGGACTTCACTTTTTAGGCCCGAGTCTCAATCTAGTTGTTTTGAAGAAGACATTTTGTACCCATTCAAGAATTTTGAAGACTAATAAGATCGTTCCTCATTGGAGTTGGACCTGGAGACATATTCCATCAGGGATGAACTATGTTATCATAAGGTGTCCACATTCTTATGGTTTGCATTATATGTTCATTTATATTCTTTCAGTTATTTGTGAGTCTTTGATAAAATTGTTATTTCAAGTCTTTTTATAAGATAATTGGTTTAAGAATTCACATGCAAATTCAAGTGTTAGTAGATCATGTCATTTTTGAATCAAGTTTGGTATCAGAGCAGGCTAACCAGGGAATTGCAGAGTGTGAATATTAACTAGATCAAGGCTTAAGCGAGGTAAAGGACAACTTGAGAATTTCGATCCAGATGTTGGACATGCAAATTGAAGAAAGAAAATGGCAGATGAAGAATACCAAGAAGAATATGAGAAGGCCTTTTGCAAGGATTTCTATCAGATGGCAGACATAGTAGAAAAATTGTTTGCAGATTACCAAGAGAGATTGGAAAAGAAGAAAACTAAGAAGGAGAAAGTAGAGGATAATGATTTGGGAAAAGGAGGAGACCCTTCTGAGCCTCATTCTCCAACTTCTTCTTCCTATTCTAAAAGCTCCAATACTGCTTCTTCAAATCCAAAGAAACAACCTAAGAAGCCTAAGTCTAATTTACCTTATTTGAAACTTGATATTAAGTTTGATTTTCCTACATATAATAGTGAACTTAACACATAAAATCTAGATGATTCAATCATGCAGATTGAGGTGTATGGAAATATCCAGAAGCTTGCAAATGATAGTGAAAAGATAATGTTAGCTACTCTCTGTCTTGGAGGCATCACACTCATCTCGTGAGAGAGTAAGACATAAGAAGACCTTCTTACAAAAGGTAAAATTATTTCTTAATGGTATGAATTTACTGTTGTGTTAAAGAAATAATTCTACCCATTAGGCTACATACAACAAGCCATGATAGATTGGAAAAACTTAAGGCAAGGTAAATTTCAGAATGTACAAGAATACACTCAAGAAATCTAAAAGAGAGCTTTGATTTTGGGTATACCTCTTTACACTCAATAAACTATTCTCAATTTTATTGGAGGATTACATAGTTATTTACGTCATACAATACTTATATTTAATCCTACTAACCTTGACTAGGTATGTGTGCAAGCTACACACATTGAATCCAAAGGAAATAGTGCTCTTGATAACTTTTCTTCAGATGAATCCAGCCAGTCAAATGAAGGAAAGGGAAAAGGGAAAGGAAAGCATACAAATACCATGAAGAAAGGGGATACAAAGATTCCATGTTTGCATTTCCAAGGAGATGGGCATGATGAAGAGAATTGTTGGAAGCTACATCCAGAATTGAAACCGTAGTGGTTTAAGGATCGAAAAGGGAGGAAAAAGGCCACAGTTATTGTTGGGGACCTTGGATCAGATTCTAAGGACGAAGCAAAGATAACAAGCATAGGTATGACAGGTAAAGCTATTGTTGGTAATGATTCTAAAATTGGTTCTTGATGTGCTTCTTCTTCTATGATCATGTCAATTATAAGGATAGAAAAATGAATGCATTGTTTCATATAAGGGTAATTACAAAACAAACTAAGATTGACACACTCGTAGATAGTGGATCCCAAGCTAATCTCATTTCAGAAGAAGTAGTTAAACAGTTGGGATTAACAAGAAAACCACATAGGAAACCAAATGCATTAGGTTGGGTATGCAAAGATAAAATATTACAAGTAACAAAGCAATGTGATCTAAAGTTTGCAATAACATCCGAGTTTGTAGATGAAGTTGAACTTGATTTAGTTCCACTAGATATATGTGGAATTTTGTTGGGTAGCCCATATTTATAGGATCAAAAGGAAATATTTTATAGAGAACACAAATAATATCAATTTTTTAAGGAAGGAATTGAGTATATAGTACATTCACATTCATTTAAAACTGAGAGATCATTAGGAATTACACAACAACTGAAAAGGGTTGTTAATGCAAGCCGGAATTTGGCACTTATGTCTATGCAATTCAAGGAAGAAAAGAATCATAAGCATGAAAATGAAGTGTCGTTGAATCACAATACATATATTATGGTTGATAATGTTCCTATGATAAAACATAATAATGATATGGGTACCAACTCTTTCAAATGTTCAATTTTGATATTCATCTTTCTACTGATCAATAGTATATGGTTGGTTTTGACAATATTGAATGTAGACTTGATTGAAAATGGGATTAATGCACTTAAAATTTTTAGTATAGTGTTGATTGCTATTATGATAAGTCAAATGTACAGGTTTCAATAAGAATGGACAAATTATATGGGACAATTGAGACGAATATGTCCTCACTTAAATTCTAAATGATTTAGGATTTCCGTGGTCCAAAAGCTTCTCTGTGGAAAGGTTTGATCCAGGAGGATGTTTGATATTGATTAAAATTGAAGTACTCAAATTGCAAAAATAAACTTGCAGCTTTGTAGAGATCGTCAAGGGATTTTTGGTGATGTTCATTTCATGCAAGTCAAACTCTGGACATGAAAGTTATTCACTTCTGAACTTACGACAAAACATGTAAAGTTGGTAAAAAGGGGTGACACATGGCATGTACACCGTTGACATGGAACCACCATAGAGATCCACATGATAGTCCAATGCTTAGGTGGAAATACAGTGGAAGTACATATGGCATCCAAGTGGACCAACTAGGTGTTTCCATGTGGCAGTCTGATTGGCCACCTTATGGTTCAGTTTTCCAAAATTTTTGGGTTCATTGAGGATCGACCCCAAATTCGCCTCCACCAAAGTCTCAACCATATCTAGCTAGCCATGATCTCCACATTTGTTTCTTAACCTCTAAGTTCACGACTCATATTTAAAGTTACAAATATTCTATTTTGGAAAAAGGGGCGGGACCTATCAGCCTCATGAACAATCATAACCACCACGATCCAACACATACCCAACCATATATTATATCATGCCAACAAAAAGAACGACTCATATTTAAAGTTACATATATTCTATTTTGGAAAAAGGAGCGAGACCTATCAACCTCATGAACAATCATAACTGCCACGATCCAACACATACCCAACCATATATCATATCATGCCAACAAAAATCAAGATATGGGGAGAGGTCCATTGGTTTGAACCTGTCACCTCCTCCCCCAATGCTAATACCCAACCATATATCATATCATGCCAACAAAAATCAAGATATGGGGAGAGGTCCGTTGGTTTGAACATGCCACCTCCTCCCCCAATGCTAATACCCAACCATATATCATATCATGCCAACAAAAATCAAGATATGGGGAGAGGTCCGTTGGTTTGAACCTGTCACCTCCTCCCCCAATGCTAATGCTTTCAACCAATGCACCATAGGCACCTTGTGTTATGGGCTTTGGAATATATTATTTTTAACTTTGAATTGGGGCGGACTTGATCCCCCAATATGGGCACGCCTCCATTTTAACCCAAATTTAAAAACAAATCACTTTATTATATGGTTTTCTTTACCATATATGTTATATTTTTATTTTATTATTATTTTCAATTTACAAAAATGTATTTAAAGAAGATTTACATATATTTAATCTATTTTTTTTATCTTATCCCATTTAATTGGGATCAAATTTTTGTAAATCCCTATGTATTTGGAGGTGGGTTATTGCAATACCCCGGTTTTGACCCATGGTATTAAAATTGTACATGATGCATATATTGTATTAAATCATGGCAAGGAGCTCAAGGCCAAGGCACAACCATTGATTTGGTATTGTGTGGATCAATGATTAAGGTTGATGCCGATGGTTATGGTGCTAAGTCAGGCACAGTATATTTTTGAGATATCATGTAAAAATGCAATTTAATAAAATACTACAACTAGATATGCACTGCAACGAAAGAGATGGGGGCATGATTTTAAAAGGAACAGGGAGGGGAGTTGGTCAAACTCCTAAGACATAGGGTGAGGCCAGATGTCAATGGGAGAACTTGTAAGATCCCATCTACCCTTTTTCATTCCCTGTACTCAATCATTTAATTCTTCTAGAATATCGGTTGAGGTAGTTAATTCCATGGGCAAAGCAAGGAATGGCAGTCGGTTTCATGGTTGAGCCATCCTGCAGTATGAGCAAGTATGCAATCTAGGGAAGCCTCATTCTTGCTTATGAAGAAAGTAAGCACGAGGATGCATTCCATCCCTTCTTTCCCTTAGTCATTGGAAGGTTTTGTTGTTCCTCAATGTTCATTGTTCAGGATTCACAATTATTCAGTGGTTCACTCTCCTGAGTCGTGGAAGTGTTGTTCTGTAGTATTTCTATGAGTTACAGAGTGGTATGGAACCCCGGTCTCTTATGTTCAAGTGAAACCTCATTTCTCTTATTTTATAGAGTGAGTGGTATGCAAACCTGTTGTATGTGTTACAGAGTGGACCCCTATGTTGTTGTGTCTCCTTGTGTTTTGTTGTGATGTGCACCCTAGTTTGGGTCTGAACTATATGCAAGACTTAGGAGTGGAAGAGATGCTGAATGGGATTGATAAACCTAGTGTAGAGAGGAATCTCACAAAAAGATAAGAGTGGTTGGTGAATCTTCCGTGCACATCCTGAAGAGAACTTGAAGGGAAGGTATATCCCGAGGAACTGTGGAGCAGAGAAGGGGGTACTTCCTTGTGTTGGGTGTGTAGGTATTGTGGTTGCCAGGCCAGATAGATATTTTGGAGGCATCCCTAGCTCTTGAATGGGATACTATCTTAGCCATTCTTCCTTTCCACTTCCTTAGCAGCCCGATAAACCCAAAGGTAGATTGGCTTGGATTACAACCTAATAAACCTAATTGTATATTGGCTTGGCTGGGCAGCCTGATAAACCCAATCAAATATTGGCTTAGATGAGAAGCCTTATAAACCCAACTGTGTGTTGGATTGGATGTGTCTTGTTGTTTTTTGGCCATGTGTGATCCTTGGCTGGACATCCTAATAAACCCAACTGTGAATGATGGCTTGGATGAGTAGCCTGATAAACCCATCTGTTGGCTTGGCTAGTCCTTAATGTGAATGTTAGCTTGACTATGTGCAGTCTGATAAACCCAACTATTAGCTAGCTTCACTGAGTAGCCTGATAAACCCAATGGTATTTTGTCTTGTTTGCTTGCATCCTGATAAACCCAATTGTGTATTGGCTTGGCTGGACAGTCTGATAAACCCAACTGTGGGTTGGATTGACTATGTTGACATGTGCTGGCTATGTGTGAGCCTGTTGTTCCCTACTTCCTTGTGGAAATCATGCCCATCTCGGGGGTGGTAGTTGTGTTGAGAGATTGATGAACACAACTGGCTTATGGTTGGGTGGAACGTTGCAATGACATAGCTAGTTTCGAGACAAATTCATCGTCAAGATAAGAATTCTCTGGTTATTCTTATTTCTTCAATGTATTTCTTATGAATATATTGATTGTGTTGAATGCTTATTAAATATTTAAGTAGACTTATTGTTGTTAAATGTACCTGCATTTGCATTTGTATATGCCTTGTGCTTTTCCACTGCATTTTGCTTAACGTTCATGGAGGCTGGAAGCCTGGTTCTAGAGTTAGAATGCATCTGACTTAAACGTTTCCACACCCTGGAATCCACCTACGGAAAGAGGAAGGTGGAAAAGAGAAAAAAGAACAACGAAGAATGTTGGTTTTTCCGCACCCCAGAATCTAGCTGCGGAAGGCAGAAGGCGAGAAGTGGAAATAGAAGTTGGAATAAGGAAAGATGCTAGTTTTTTGCACCCCGGAATCCGTCTATGGAAGGTGGAAGGAGGAAGCGGAAAAGAGCCAAAAGTTGTAAGGAAAAATGTGTTTTTTCGGATCTTGGAATCAACTGTGGAAGGCAGGAAGTGGGAGGCAGAAATCAGAAAGAGAAATGAGGCCAAGTGTTATTTTTCCGCGATCCAGAGTCTGCCCATAAAATGCAGAAGGTGGAAAGTGAAAAGTGGAAAGTGAACAAGTAAAGGTATCAATTTGTTGGTTTTCCAATTTCTGAAGTCTACAGCGCAAGGCGAAATGTAGATAAATGATTCCGTCGCATGTTAAGTTTCTGATTCCCGTAGTATGCAGCAGAAAGAGAAAAGGCGAAATGCAGAGGTGACATGTGGATAAATGATTCCGTCACATGTTAAGTTTCTGATTCTCGAAGTCTGCAGCGAAAGGCGGAAAGGCGGAATGCAGAAGGAAGAATGTGGATAAATGATTCTGTTGCATGTTAAGTTCTCGATTCTTTTAGACCACAGTGGATGGCAAAAAGGCAGAATGTTGACAAATGACTCCGTCGCACATTGTATTTTCGGTTCCCGGATTTCATAGTGGAAGGCCAAAAGGGGAATGCGAAAGGCAGAGTGCAGAAAGGTCGGGTTTAGTGAGGAAACGACCTTTCCGGTTACAGTGTGGATCTGTTGATGGAGAAATGAATATTACAATGGTTTTTGAGCCTAAGAATGAATGTTAAAGGATGCTACATGACCCATGAATGTGTTAAAGAGAAAGAAATAATTAGTTTTAAATTATTCTGCATATCAGTCACGTGTATGGGCACGGGGAACATGGACATCGTGGTATCAGAGCAAGCAGTTAAACTCGCATTCCTCCCTTATATGCCGATGTATAAAGGAGGGGATGTTACATTGTGGTATCGGAGCTATTGGTTACAACATTGGTCCTGGATGGGCCAAGTGAATAGTTCTCAGAGCTATTGGTTACAACATTGGGCCAAGAGAATAGTTCTTAGAGCTATTGGTTACAACACCATTGTTACACAGCTAACAATATGTTTATTATCACATTTTATAGAGTCATAGTGGAGCTTGGAAAAGTTGGTTTTGGATCGGCCATGAGAGTCAACAACATGAATTATGCATAGGATCCCTATGAGTTCGAGGCAGATGCTATGTGGGAAAATATTCGAGTTGAGAATGCTGAAACATAATCCAATGGAAGAAGATATCAAGAGACTCCCCCAGATATTGCAACCACCATGAGAATCCTAAGGGTGGAGTTGCAAAGTTACAGAGAATATAATGAAAGAATGATCAAAGCTCAGAAAGAGAAAAATCAATTGAATGCAGGCATGTTGTAGAGTTTGACAGACATCCAAAGGAAGATAAACTCTAGGCATCGGGCAGTAAATCCAGAAGGAAGTAGGAGTAGTTACAGAAGAAGAAAAAGGTCTTCTAGTGGATCATCTGACTCTAAAGGATCCACTGGGGGTTCAAGATCTTCATCTCACAGGGCTAAGAGAAAGAGGCGTTACCAGAGCAGTTCACATGATGAATTTAAGAAGGAAAGGCCTCCTACCTTTAATGGTGAGGTAAAATCTGGTCAAGAAGTTGAAGCTTGGATTCTTGGGATGAAAAAGTATTTCCAAGTCCAAGACTACTCGGGAAATATGAAGGAAAGGGTAGCCATATTCAATCTGAATGGAAGAGCATCTATATGGTGGGAGAACCTCACACAAGTGAAGAAGATCAATGACAGAAAGATCGTGTGGAACCAGTTCAAGAATTATTTCAAGCAGAAGTACCTCTCTGATAGGTACTATGATGATAAGATCAAAGAGTTCCATGAGCTAAAATTGGGACACCTGACCATGGAAGAATATGAAAACAAATTCTTGGAACTGTTGAGGTATGTCAAATACATCAAATATGATAAAGTGAAAATCCAGCGTTTCCTAAGTGGATTACCTTAGTCATACAAAGACAGAATTGAGTTTGATGAACCTCAAACTCTAGAAGAGGCTATAAGGAAGGTCAAGTAATGCTACGATTAGAACAAAAGCAAACCTGATTCCCATAAGGCATGGAAGGACAAGAAGAAAGAGAAGTTTGAACAAAGGAAGAAAGGTTTCAAACCCTCTCACTTCTGAAATCAACAAAGGAAACCATCACAAGCTGTGACTAAGCCAACCAGAGTGATGGGAGACAGGCCAAGAGATCCAAAGGGTCCAAGAGAACCACTCCAATGATGGGGATGTGGAGGAAACCATATGCGTTGGAACTATCCACATGAGAATGGTTATGTAAGGCAAGCTCACAACATCCAAGGAGCTGAAACGGTGGGTCAAGTAGCGAGGACCATCCCTAGACTTTATGCAGTGTTAGAGGACCTCCAAGAAGATCACCAGTCAATGTTGGTTGAAGTCGAAGGTAATATTGTTGAGAAATTTGTTTATGTTTTGATTGACCTTGGATCTACTCATAGTTATATCACTCTAGAATTGTTGATATTTGTGCTTTTAAGAAATTAAAGCATAGCAAATCATGGTTATTTCAACTAGCCACTGAAACCAAGAGAACGGTTAGTGAGTGGTAGATAAATGTCCATTGGTCATGGATGGCCTATTCACTTATGCAAACCTGAATGTTCTACCACTTGGTTCCTATGATATTCTCATTGAAATGGACTGGTTAGAAGTGCATAGAGTTAAGCTTGACTGCTACAATAAGAATTTTGAATGCATGGATGAAGAAGGGAACCCAAGGGTTGTAAGCGGCATTCCAAAGGTGATTTTTGTTATGCATATTTCAGCAATGTAGCTGAAGAAGTTATGTAAGAAAGGTTGTAGATTGTATGCAACCCATGTTTTGGAGGCAACAGAGAATGAAACTCCTAGGTTGGAGGACTTTCATGTATTTCAAGAATTCATGGATGTTTTTACCGATGAGATTCGAGGACTTCCTCCAAAAAGAGACATTGATTTTACCATTGACCTTGTGCTTATAGCAGCACTAGTGTCCAAGACACCCTACAGGATGAGCACACTAGAATTGCTAGAGATGAAGATGCAGTTGCAGGAATTGTTGGAAAAGAAATATATCAGGCTGAGTGTGTCCCCTTGGGGAGCACCAGTTCTATTTGTGAAAAATAAAGATAGGTCACTTAGGTTATGTATTGATTACAGATAGTTGAACAAGGTTACTGTGAATAATAAATACCCTTTACCTCGAATTGATGACCTTTTTTATCAAATGAGAGGAGCAAAAGTATTTTCCAAGATTGACTTGAGGTCTGGTTACCATATGGTAAGAATAAAAGAGGAAGATACTCATAATACAACCTTCAGAACAATGTTTGGGCACTATGAGTTTGTGGTGGTATCATTTGGTCTCACAAATGCACCAGCTACATTCATGTGTCTCATGAATAGTGTTTTTAGAAATTATTTGCACAAGTTTGTTCTTGTTTCCTTGATGACATTCGTATTTACTCTAAGAATGAAGAAGAGCATGAAGAACATCTTAGAATGACATTGCAATTGCTAAGGGAACATAAGTTGTATGCCAAGTTAAGCAAATGTGAATTTTATAAAGATATAATTCATTATTTGGGTCACATTATCTCAGAGGAAAGAAAATCTGTGGACCTTGAGAAGATTGAGGCCATTATGAATTGGCCAACTCCAAGAAATGTGACATATGTGAGATATTTTATGGGACTTGCAGAATACTACAGGAGGTTCATTGAAGGATTCTCTGAGGTTGCACATTCAATCACTTCTTTGCAAAATAAGGGGATAAAGTTTGAATGGACACCAAGATGTGAAGAAAGCTTCTAGTAGTTGAAGAATATTCTTACAAGTGCACCAATTTTGAATATTGCAGACCTAGAAAAATACTTTGTGGTGTGTATTGATGCATGTAATCAAGGGCTTGGAGGAGTTCTTATGCAAGACAACTACGTGGTATGCTATGAGTCCAGAAAGTTGAAGGAATATGAGAATAACTATGCTACTCATGATTTAGAACTTGCAGCCATAGTACATTCTCTCAAGATGCGGATACATTACTTAATGGGAAGGAAATTTGAGCTAAGGACAGACAATTGTGGTGTGAAATACTTGTTTGATTAGCCAACGTTAAATGCTAGGAAATCTAGATGGCTGGAGTTTTTGGGTGAGTTTGATTTTGAAATCAAACACATAAAAGGAAAAGAAAATAAGGTGGTTGATGCACTCAGCAGGAAGGTGCATGAAATGCATGTGGCATATCTTAGTACATGCCAACCAGATTTGAGACAACATATTATTAATCATACTACTGAGGATGAAACATATGTGCAAATAAATGACAAGTTGAAACAACAAAGCCTTGAAAGGAAGTATGAGGGATATAAATTGGAAGAAGATGAACTTCTTACTTATAAGAACATAATTTATATTACAAATGTTGCATACTTGAGGAGCATTGTTATGGATGAGATCCATCAAGCTCCATATTTCGGTCACCCAGGATATCAGAAAAAAATTGTTACAACCAGAAAGCAGTATTTTTGGCCAGGAATGAAAAAGGACATTGATGAGTATATTGATAAATGCATGAAAGGTCAGCAGGTGAAGGTTGAGCATCAACACTGAGTAGGTTTATTGCAGCCTTTTCCAGTCCCAGAATGGAAGTGGGAAGTTATTTCCATGGAATTTATTACAAGATTGCCAATGACTGTGAGGAAGCATGATTCCATCATGGTTGTGGTGGACAAGTTGACAAAGGCATCCCATTTTATATCGGTTAAGTCCATGTAGAAGGCTGTGCCATTGCAAAAATATTCATGAAGGGGATTTTCGGATTGCATGGATTTCCTAAGGCAATAATTTCTGACAGGGATACCAAGTTCACTTCCAATTTTTAGAAAGGTTTGTTTTCATATTTGGGTACAAAGATAGACTTTAGCACCGCCTACCGTCCTCAGACCGATGGACATACAGAGATAGTGAATTAGGTGCTTGAAGACATGATTTGCATGTATGTAATGGACAAACCATCCAAGTGGGAGGATTATTTACACTTGGTAGAGTTTGCCTATAATAATGGACAACAAGCATCATTGGAGATGAGTCCATATGAAGCTTTGTATGGAAGAAGGTGTAGGACACCTGTGACTTGGGATAACCCAGTAAACAGGATTGAGCTTGGTCCATAATTGCTCAAGGAAATGGAACAAGAGGTTGCAAAGATCAGGCAGAACCTGAAAGCAACCCAAGATAGACAAAAAAGCTATGCATATAAGCATAGAGTGCACAAGGAGTTTAATGTTGGGGATCATGTTTATGTTAGAGTGAGGCCAAGGAAGAGTTCCTTGAATCTTGGAAGTTGTGCCAAGATGTCACCTAGATATTGTGTGCCTTTTAAAGTGCTTGAAAGAATAGCGTCAGTTGCATATAGACTTGCATTTCCTGCTAGCACTAGAGCTCATAATGTTTTTCATGTTTCTTTGCTTAATAAATATGTACATGATCCTAACCATGTGATAAAATTGGGATATGATTCAGGTGGAACTCGAGGGAGAGTTCCAAACTGAGCCATTGCGCAGAAGGTCACAGTGCTCCGGAATCGAGCCATTGGACAGGTGAAGGTGCAGTGGAAGCACTACAGTCCTGATGAGGCTACGTGGGAGGTGGATGATGCCATGCGATTGGCACATCCATTTTTGTTCAATTTTGCAGAGGACAGAGGACAGTGCTAATGTAAGGGGGAGGGGAATGTAATACCTCGGTTTTGACCCCATGGTATTAAAATTGTATATGATGCATATATTGTATTAAATCATGTCAAGGAGCTCAAGGTCAAGTCCCTGCCATTGATTTGGTATTGTGTGGATCAATGATCAAGGTTGATGTCGATGGTTATGGTGCTAAGCTAGGCACAATATATTTTTGAGATATAATGTAAATATGCTATTTAATAAAATACCACAACTAGCTATGCACTGCAATGAAATAGATGGGGGCATGATTTCACAAGGAATATGGGAGGGGAGTTGGTCAAACTCTTGAGCCATAGGGTGAGGCCGGATGTCGATGGGAGAACCTGTAAGATCCCATCTACCCTTTTTCATCCCTTATACTTAATCATTTAATTCTTCCATAAGATCGGTTGAGGCAGTTAATTCCTTGGGCAGAGAAAGGTATGGTAGTTGGTTTCGTGACTGAGCCAACCTGCATTCTAAGCAAGTTTGCAGTCTGGGGAAGCCACATTATTGCTTCTGAAGAAATTAAGCACATGTATGTGCCCCAATCCATCTTTCCCTTAGTAGCAGGAAGGTTTTGTTGTTCCTCAACGTTCATTTTTTAGGATTCATGATTATTCAGTGATTCACTATCCTGAGTTGTAAAAGTGTTGATCTATAGTATTTCTCTGAGTTACAGAGTGGTATGGAACCCTGGTCTCTTGTGTGCAAGTGAAACCTCATTTCTCCTTTGTTACAGAGTGAGTGGTATGCAAACATGTTGTCTATGTTACAGAGTGGAGCCTTGTGTTTCTATGTCTCCTTGTGGTTTTTTGTGATGTGCATTGTGGTTTGTGTCTGCAGTGTAAGCAAGAATTAGGAGTGGAAGAGACACCGAATGGTCTTGATAAACCTAGTGCAGAGAGGAACCTCACAAGAAGATAAGAGTGGTTGGTGAATCTTCTATGCACATCCTAAAGAGTCCTGGAAAGGGAAGGTATAGCCTGAGGGACTGTGGAGCAGAGAAGGGAACACTTCCTTGTGTTGGGTGTGTAGGTATTTGGATGCTAGGCCAGATAGATCTTTTGGAGGTTTCCCTAGCTCTTGAATGATCCACTAACTTAGCCATTCTTCCTTTCCACTTCCTTAGCATCTTGATAAACCCAAAGATAGATTGGCTTGGCTGATAGCCTGATAAACCCATTTGTATATTGGCTTGGCTGGGAAGCCTGATAAACCCAATCGGATATTAGCTTGGATGAGCAACCTGATAGACCCAATTGTGTGTTGGCTTGGCTGTGTCTTGTTTTGTTTTGGCCATGTGTGATCCTTGGCTGGAAAAATTGATAAACCCAACTATGAATGATGGCTTGGTTGAGTAGCTTGATAAAACCATATGTTGGCTTGGCTGGTCCTTAATGTGAATGTTGGATTGCCTATGTGCAGTTTGATACACCCAACTATTAGCTAGCTTGGATGAGTAGCCTGATAAACCAGGCGGTGTTTTGGCTTGTTTGCCTACAACATGATAAACCCAATTGTTTATTGGCATGACGGGACAATCTGATAAACCCAACGATAGGTTGGCTTGACTGTGTTGATATGTTCTGCCTATGTGTGAGCCTGTTTTTCCCTAGTTCATTGTGGAAATCATGCCCAACTCGAGGGTGGAAGTTGTGTTTAGAGATTGATGAAGACAACTGGCCTATGGTTGGGTGGAACATTGTAGCGACCTAGCTAGATGCAAGATAAATTCATCTTCATAATAATTATTCTTTGGTTATTCTTATTTTTGTAATGTATTGCTTATGAATGTACTGATTTTGTTGAATTCTTATCAAAGATTTAAGTAGAGTTATTGTTGTTAAATGTCCCTGCATTTGCATTTGTATATGCCTTGTGTTTTTCCACTGCATTTTTCTTAACATTCATGGAGGCTGGAAGCCTAGTTCCAGAGTCAGAATGCATCTAACTTAAGCATTTTTTCACCCTAGAATCCTCCCATGGAAGGCAGAAGGTGGAAAAGATAAAAAAGAACAATGCAGAATGCTGGTTTTCCGCACCCCAGAATCCTCCTATGGAAGGCGGAAGGTGGAAAGGAGAAAAAAGAACAATGCAGAATGTTGGTTTTCCACACCCTAGAATCCTCCTATGGAAGACGGAAGGCGCGAGGTGGAAAGAGAAGTTGGTACAAGGCAGGATGCTAGTTTTATGCAGCCCAGAATCCACCTGCAGAAGGTGGAAGTGAAAAAGAGCCGAAAGTTGTAAGGAAAATGTGTTTTTCCGCATCCTGGAGTCCGCTATGGAAGGCGAAAGGTGGGAGGAAGAAATCAGAAAGAGAAATGAGGCCAAGTGTTGTTTTTTTGCGATCTAGAGTTTGCCTGCAGAATGCAGAAGGAGGAAAGCAGAAAACATAAAGTGAACAAGTAAAGGTATCGATTTGTTGGTTTTTCGATTTCTGAAGTCCACAGCAGAAGGCAGAAAGGTGGAATGCGGAAGGTGGAATGCAGATAAATTATTATGTTGCATGTTAAGTTTCTGATTCTCACAATCCATAGTAGAAGGCAGAAAGGCAGAATGCGGAAGGCAGAATGTGGATAAATGATTCTGTCGCATGTTAAGTTTTCAATTCCCGAAGTCCGCAGCGGAAGGCGGAAAGGAGGAATGCGGAAGGAGAAATATGGACAAATGATTATTTCGCATGTTAAGGTCCCGATTCCCACAATCCGCAGTGGAAGGAAGAAAGGCAGAATGTGGAAGACGAAATGTGGACAAATGACTCCGTCGCACATTTTATTCTTGGTTCTCGGATTCCGCAGTAGAAGGCGTAAAGGGGATTGTGGAAGGAGGAGTGTGGAAAGGTCGGGTTCAATGCGGAAATGACCTTTTCAGTTATAGAGTGGATTTGTTGATGGTGAAACGACTGTTACAGTGGTTTTTGAGCCTAAGAATGAATGTTAAAGGATGTTACATGACCCATGACTGTGTTAAAGAGAAAGAAATAATAAGTTTTAAATTATTCCGCATATAAGTCACGTGTATGGGAACGGGGAACATGGACATCGTGGTATCAGAGTGAGCAGTAAAGTTAAGCCTCTCCCTTTTGCACTCTTACAGAGGGGTGGGTACGCCACAACGTGGTATTAGAGAAGTAGTAGAGTAGCGGGTATGTGATAGTTATGGGTTTTTGGGCTATATAAACAATGTAATTTTCCATGGGAAGGCATTGGAAAAATGCATTGAATTTTTTTGTGATATATGATGCTAAAGTTCTTTTGAAGGCTTTGTAAGATTTGCTCATTTTGTAAGAGGTTTTTTTAGCCAGTCTTGGGAGATTTTGGAGAGTGAGAGGACTCTATATTTGAATCTTGAGTCTCTTTGTAGTTGTTTTGAAGAAGGAATATTGTACTTGTTCAAGCATTTTGAAGACTAATAAGATCGGTTCTCATTGGAGCTGTACCAGGAGACATAGTCCATCAGGGACGAACTCCGTTATCATATCGTGTCAACATTCTTATGGTTTGAATTATCGGTTCATTTATATTCTTTCAGTTATTTGTGAGCCTTCGATAAACTTGTTATTTCAAGCCTTTTTATAAGCTAATTGGTTTAATAATTCACATGCAAATTCAAGTGTTAGTAGATTCTGTCATTTTCATATCAATAGTTTATCCATATGTTAAAGCTCTGTTGAGGTGATGTCATTCGATTACTCATTGTTTATTTTTTGTATTTCAATCCATTTCACTTACTCTCACTCATCCAAATATGTTTTTCTATACAAACCTTACCTTCCCAAACATTGAATATGGCCCCCAATTTTTACATCTTATAGCTTAATTTCAAGATATTAAAATAATTGAGATACATCTAATTCTTATGGTTTTGTATGCTCTAGATGAATTTTGTTAGTCATGGGTATAGGAGATCTAGGGAAGGAAAGGGAAATCAAAATCTAGCATTTTGGAAAGAAGGTAAAAGGAAGAGTATTCATTTTTTAGTTCATTGTTGCAAATTCATAAGAGTTCACTTAATTAACCCAAATCAAGCACCTTGTTCTTGGACAACCTACACATGAAGCTCCTTCATTGCAAACTCGTCCAAATTTTAAACTTTTTCCTCATCCTAATGTTGCAGAAATCACTTCTAAACAAAATAATGGGTGGAATACGAAATTGCCTTCATCACCGATGCAATATAATGGTTGGGAAGTCTTGGCTCCTTAACAATCTACAGAAAAATACCATGTCAATATTTGTTTCGTTTGCAAAAAGTTTAACTCCCCATCTTAAAAAATCGAAAGACCCCATGCATCCCATTAAAGAACTTCATGCTTTATCGCAATAGGTTAAAGTCCTAAAACGTTTCTTGTATGCAAGTAGAGTGGCCACCTTTTTCTTATTCGATCTTTCTTATTTCATTTATCCTTTACATAAGTTTTACAATTGATCGTTTTTCACTTCGATGCGACTAATCCCTAAAGGAATGGTTATACAAATAAATGTTTAGTCCTTCTGAATTGGCTTAAAAGGAGAACAAATTGAGAGACACGTTTGTTGTTAATGAAGCCATGGTATGTTAAAGCTATAGTTTTATGTCCAGTAAGTTTTTTTTCATTTTTATATTGATTTTTTTCAAGTTTTGTAACATTATTGAATTTTTTTAAAGTTGTTGACAATATCAGCCCTTAATGATGAAAATATATATTATTAAAATCTAAATTTTATTGATAATGATTTTTAACATTTTATAAGAGCAACTCTAGTCTATCAGATCTTAAGAAGATTACTTGGATTGTTGTAAAAAAATTATTTATATACTAAAAAATCTTAGAAAGAATCATTTTTAGAATGCCATAGTTATAATTAGTTAGCAGATTAGGGAGGTATCATTGTTATACTTTTATGTATTTGATTATTTTATCGAGGAAACAAATTCATTAATATTCTTTCAAGTAGAGGGTATAAAATTGTGTATGATGTGTATCAATTAGTAGCATATTTTATATTAGATCCCTATTTATATTAAGTTATTTCATTATAGTTATACGGAGTTTATAATGTTGATGATAACTAGGGACAATTTGTGGTCCTAGTTTTTGCATCAACCAGATAGCGACGTGCGAATTTATTTTTATTGATATATATGAAATCAAATCTATAATACACACTTAAATATTTACAAGAAATATTGAGAAATATGTTAATTTACAATAAAATATTTACAACCATTTCCACTCGAAGGTTTTGAACTTGAGTCTCCATGTTAGTGCAAGATCTATCACCTCATTGCTTACCATGAATACACTCACATCATCACTTTCTTCCTACTTGAGATGGTTATGTTCAAGAACTACAACCCATTAACTCTCCTACACTACTTCTCCTAGTTGTATTTTGGTTCATTCCCATTGGGTTTCTTTATCCATTACACAATCTAGAGGAAATAAGGGGCGCTATTATATGGTTGTTGTTGTTAATGATCAAGAGAACTAGGGTGACTATAAACATTCTAACTAGCATCATTCTTTTTGTAAGCCAAATTGTGTTTTAACATCATTGTTTTTTGTAGCTCATGGTTGTGTTTTAACATCATTTTTTTGCAAGCCATGGTCATGTTTTCTATTCAAGTGACATAATGATCATGTAAATCCTTGACTTGGTTATGTGCCCATTCCCTTCTTAGATTTCATTTGCTTCCTCCACATCTAAAACCATCGTGGTGTGTGTTATATCTAAAACCATTATGTTTTTGGTATCATTGCAAGTAACTTAAGAACACCATGCTCAGTGGCATACTTCACATCCTATACATTCTCCACTTGGGTTGTTTCACCTTATGCTACTAACATGCTATTAGAGTGGCAGTCATGAGAGGTCGTGTGATCATGAGTGGCGATAAGCAGTATGAGGTCGTGTTTCATCTTGAACTTGCCATATGAATGTGTATTAAATTATATTCATATTATTCATTCATGTAATATATTTATAAAGATAAATTTTAATCACAACATTGACATGACTTCAACTTAAATATATGAATCGTCTTTAAAAAATATTTTAAATATGTTAATATTTTATAATAAAATGCTTTTAATAATATTATTAAAGCTTTTGTATAATGTTTCTAACTATAGTTGTTAAATTTTTAAATATCATATATTGGTACTTTTATGTTCATAACTTTATATTAAGTTCTTAAGTGTTTATATGAAGATAATACATAGAAAATATTGTTTTTTATTGGGAAGTTGTAATTTTTTTTTCACATGGTTTATAGCCTTGAGAATAGAGTTCATGGCTCACTACATCTAAAGTAATTATTTTAAGAGAAATCAAGATATGGCTCATGACACACAAATACGAAATCGGAAATGTTGATTAAATTACATCATATGCAAAAAGAGCGCAAGGAACAAATAATTCTGATCAGAACAATCATATAGAAAAATTGTATGCCCAAATTAAGAAATTAAAAGACGAAAGTGATGCCCAAATTAAGAAATTAAAAAACGAAAGTGATTTCAATCAGAGACTAACAAATCAAGATATAAAGAAAGAAATAAGTGATTACGAAGTAGAAACAATCCGCTTGAACAAAATCATTAACAACAAGGATGAAGAACTGACACACATACGACATAAATTAACAGATCAAGAATTAGTGGTCGACCAGTATCAACAACAGATAAAAGTTCTTCAACAACAAAATAGTGACTCTAAAAAAGAACACAAGCTAGAGATCACAAAGAGTAATAAAATAATATCCAACAATTCTGAAGAAATTTTCAGATTAAGAAATCACAACAAAACCCTGATTACAAAAATAAAAAAATTGAAAAACAACAGTAAGAGGGAACAATCCGGTGATGACCTCGAAGGAAAATCACTAGAAAAGCAAGAAGAAAACCAGTGTTTAAATAATAGTAATCAGGAACTACATAACCAAATCAAGGAGCTAGAAATTGAAAAAAAATCGCAAGAGGAAAGAATCGAAAGAATTTCAATTCATGAACAATCTACTAAAGAACCAAGAAGCACAATCCAGGAAAATACATCCAAAAATCAAATCGAAAAAGTGAAAACAGTCCTCGTCACAGTCCAAAGGAAAGAAGAACAAACAAAACCTATACCTTACAGACATCCTAATTATAATCGTCATTTTGACCAACGACATGGTCAAAATGAATATTCACAGAAGACTTATGTGGATATGCGAAAATATCGACATACTAAGCAACAATCGAGACAGATCGTTCCACAAAAAGATCTCAGAGCTCCGATAAAAATAGATCTAGGATGGACCACAGGAGATTCTATGCGACAATTCTCTTGGGGAATCCGTAATTCGTATCAGCTCATCTCCTCAATTGTCGCAAATACAAAATGGAAAGAATTCCAAGATGACAAGTTAAAATAAATCAGACATAAATGTCAAATACATCTTTGAGGACAAAGATTCCCTTAAGG
>LPNX010168633.1:41988-72374 GCA_001517045.1 Pseudotsuga menziesii
TTTTTAATGTAATAAATTTTGGAATGTATTGATAATATACCAATGTAGATCCAAATTCTAGGTTGCCAAGAGGGATCTAAGCTATTGATCTAGGATTGAAAATGGTTTTAAAGCCACATGGTTTTAACATGCTTTTAAAACCATGGGTTGTTTAGGAGGGCCTTGCACATGGTCTTAAAACCATGTGTAAGGCCCTCCTAAACCATGTACAATAAAACCATGAGTTTTTTAGGAGACCTTGCACATGGTTTTAAAACCATGTGCAATGTCTACATTTTTTTGCAGATAATGAAATTTAGTATTTTTGTTATTTTGTTAGGTAGGAACATTACAACATCTCCCCCATATTGGGTTGTTTTTCTGGTGGACAATTGTTTTGGAGAATAATTATATAAACAAGAGTTACTTAGTTAATTAATGTTTTATAGCATAAAAGCAATACTAATATAGTTGTTGTACAAATCAATGTAAAATATCAATTATTTGCTATTTATTTAAAAATTAAAATGTAATGTTATTGATTTAACACTAGAATAATCCATCTCAAAAGGGGATCTACCAATCTCTAAGAGGAATCGAATCTCTGGAAGTGCATAACCCTTGTTAGAGTGTAAAGGTTGAAGAAGTGTTTTATCTATCTAATCTGTGGAGTTATATATATATATATATGTCTTTTTAAATGTTTTAAACCTAATTTGAGCCAACATGTTAATTTTTATAATATTTTATTATTTATTAAAAAGGACATGTGTCAGCTCTAGGATGAGCATGGAAGGAGTTACACATCTTCCCTTACTCGGTTATAGAATGTGCCTTTTCGGCGCAAAGAATAATATTCATTTGAAAAACAACAATTTTTCAAAAAAAATATAAATTCTTAAAGGTTGTATCTTCTAGGATCAAATGAGATACCGTGATTTTTATTAATCACCGAGTTAACCTCTCACCAAATGAAATAACAAAACAAAATTGTTATTAATCATCCATATCTTCTTAACCGTTACAAGTTTTTCAAAATTTTAGAATAATAATTTTATCACAACTTTGAAAAATTTACATCGTGTTTGCTGATTCATTAATTAAAAATGAAAACATTTTCAAATTGTTCTTAACTCTATGTCATACAAGCTAATAGTAGCTCTAGCCATTTGAACTTTAGCATTTTAGAGATTTGCATTTATATTTTATTTTCATAAAAAATGAAGTCCATTAATCTTTCATCTTTGCATTCTTGAGTGTTATGAATAATATGTCATGTTTCATCAATTAGTTTTTAAACTTATTTCACAGTATCTTTTTGGTAAGTTAGTATCCACGAATTTTCGAACCAGTGGCCCTACGCAAGGAGTGCCTTAACATTACACTCATTCACCGTCTATTCTACATCCCATGAGCACCTATTTCATAGGTTAATATAATACACATCATAACCTTTTCTAATATAGCATAAAATTGGATCTTTGGCATCCTCTATGGCTTTTGTACAACTTTGCTCATGGACCTAGCACCCATCGTGTTCACTTCTTGGAAGGAAATAATAGATGGCCTCATCTCTTTATCTTTTTTTTAAAACATGGGAACAACAACCTCCCAAGGGTATATCCAACAAACCACAAGCCAAATATACCAACAACTTGTGACTTAGCATGGGACAAGATGTCCTGAATCCCACCGGGGCGAGACTCTATCTTAGGGGTCACCGATTATTATTCATCAAATCAGTAATTCTCCATCCGAGCGACGATGTTGAGTTTCCGTTCACAAAAAAGGACATTATGGATGGAAGAGTCTAGATTTTATTATTGAGGCACATGGCCGAGATCAGTCCTCGATTTCTCCAGTGATTCTATTTTTATATGTTTGGCTTACGACATACACGCAGGTGCACGTCTGACAACTTGTGTGCCACCCACTAGTGGTCCCTTTACCACTAGAATTCCCCCCTAAAAGTTGCACAAGTGGGTTTCCTTAAGGAAACTAGCGTCCCACACAATGGTTATTGTCCTTCCACTAACGTGTCCCTTCAAAAATTCTGAAAAATAAAAAGAAATCAAATTATGGAAATTGGGGTCAATCCCATAACTTCCTTACCTATCTTATCTAGTCTTTCCTCGAAATTTCGTCTTTCATCCTTGTCATAGATATAAGGGATAGGCTATTACAAGAAAAAAAACACACTCATGGTAATGTTATGATGGAAGAATTTTGGTAGGAGTAAGGAGAAAAGGAGCCCAGATCAGAGTTTCAATAGGTTCCTGAGCAAGATCTAAGGTATAATATGTACTTGGTACATTTCTTTCAACTAAAGAAATATTTTTCTTCCTTAAATGACTTGTCTATTTGATTATGAATGAATGCAATTTGTGAAAGTGATTTATGTTTCTAGTAAATGTCTATTTCCAATAATGGTTATCAATTTGTTTATAGTCAAAAGAATTTGAGGAAGGTATTGTTTATTTTGTAGGTTCTGAAGCAAGGCTTTGATAGCAAAGATGGAAGAGTGCAAAGCTAGGATAAACCTTCATTTCAAAAGGTGCTTGATCCTCGTCCTTTAAATATTTGTTTATACTACACATGCTACATTTATTTCATGTTTTCAAGTACTTTGATCTTTGCTTGAAGTTTCAGTATGTTGCTGACCTCAACCCCAGTCATTAGGAATTAATTCCTTACAATAGAACTGACGAATCCATTGGGGAGAATCATGTTTTCTTTGGGGTATTTTGCTTGAATTTTTCCTGTTTGAGTGTGATTGTAGGTATGAAGTTGATTTTGTAGGAGGTATCGATCCTCGTGTTTAACCCAAAACTAGTTTTTGTTAACCATTTCTTCCTTGTTAAATTTTTCTAAGGAAGGCATGCTAGTGGTATTTTCCTGCACTAGCATTTAACATGTTTACATGCTAGTGCTAGTTAGCACAGTAGTGTGTCACACACTACTTTCTATATTTACAGTTGTGTGTATTTCCTGTAGGTGAACGTTTTTCCTCCTAGGGTTCTTAGTATGGTCTTTCCTTCATTGTTTCTGAGTGGAATGTTCTATGTGGGTTCTGTGTGAGCATTTTTAGTGGTTGTACATCTTTTTTGAATGGTTTTTAACTCATCTTTAGGTCTCCTTTGAATTGATAGCTTGCAAAATAATTTTTGTTCTAGGCCTCCATGCTTGAGAAGTCTTGGTTTGATTATGCTTTGGGTCAGCCTTTGTTAATGATATTGGACTATCTGAAAGTTACATAAACTCCTAAAAGGTCTCTTCTTTGAATCTTTTCTTGTTTTATACTTTTGATCAAAGTATATATGCCAAGATAGTTAGATTGAACTTGTTAGGTTGAGTTTGCTTTTAAGTATGTTGTTCTCAGTGCTTCAAACAGTCTGAAGCCCTGATCTTATAGGCTAGGTACAAACATGTCATACACTTTATTTTTTATCTTAGTGTGATATGCTTGTTTATGATTAGTTTATTTTTTTCATTTTAAAAGAGAAAATTAAAAAGAAAGTTTAATTTCTTTGAGACGATCTTAAGTCTAGTGACATACTAGTAGTTGCATATGCATACGTACTTTTTTTTAAAAGAGAAGGAAAATGTTGCATTTATAGGTTTTCATTATTAGTTTTTGAGTTTCGGAAAGAAAAATAAAGGTCAAAGCATTTCATTTTATTTCCATTCTTCACTTGGCATGTTATTTCTTTGCATGAGTCAAAGCATCACTAGTTTCACAACCATCATCATGTGAGTAAGTAACATCCCTCTAAAAAAGCACGCTAATTTTAAAATCTATTAGTAATCTTTTCTTTTTCTAGGGACGATCATGAACTAGCTTAGGCTAGTACTTTGGACTAGGAATTGTCTTAGATTGTCCAAAGTATTTAAACTCAGACATAGTGACATGTCTTTAGGAAATCCATTTTTGTGGAAGGTGAACCAGAAATATCATGTAATAAGGGAGTCAAGCATGAGGTTGTGTGAGGTTTAGTACAGGAGATATCCCTTCGATACTTAATCAAGCATACACCAGATTTAGTGCACATTTGGTGACTTATCAGTACCACCCATTGGCCCTGTGTGGTGTCAGTGCTGTTAAGTTTCAGGCTTTTCTACCCTACCTATGTGTATTGAATAGACTGACAACTATTCGGCCACTCTCTCTACAAGGTTGGTAACCTTAATATTTTTTCTTTAGGGATCATACACAGGTGACAATGGAGGGTTATTTCTATTGTACCTAGGACATACGTGGGAGGAAATACGTTACATTCTATAAGGGAAAGTGGTTGGTGATTCAAATACTTAGACGTAAGGAGGTGTATTGTGGACTCTAAGTAACTGTTCTTCATCCTTCACTGGTTTGTTTTGGGCCCTAATCATCCCAAAATTTCCTTTGGAAGGAATCTTTGTTTTCCTGGTTTTGATACATATGATTTTTAGTAGTGGTGTTTTTTTTTATACTTGTGTTTTAATTGGCCCTAGGTTATTATTCATTTGAGTGTTTAGATATAGATAGTCATCCTCTTCATAGGTATAGAAGGTTGCAAAACCTTCCTCCTGTTAGAGTGGAGCCTCCACCACTACCTCAACAACGAAGGACAAACACAAGCGACTCTTTTGAGCCAATTGGTATAATTGATATTTCTAGGGAACCTGATCTCATCAAGCATACTACACCTGTTTCTCACACAACTAGGGTTGAATATTTACAAGATGAAGGCTTTGTAAGAACTTTTAACCCCCCTTTAACTAGACCCCACGATCTCGTATTAGTACAGGTAGCTTCCTTTGGTGAACCCAGACCAAGTGAATATAGGATCACATTTGGTTTCTTTATGAATAATACAAGATAAGTATTGAGAGATATTTTTACTCCTGCATCAGCTATTGTGTCTGGGAGTTTCTCCCCTCCTCATGTCAGTGTACAGACACCTAGCCAAACACATTCAACTTCACTCCAGGTTGTATCTTTTAACTTTAGTTTGATATCTTCAGGGTCACCTAGTACTCAAGTTGCTAATGCTTCTATACCCCTTAGGTATACCACTGCATCATATCGTGTACCTATCACTAGAATCTCTAGTGTTTCATTTACATCATATCCTCTTTTTTCAGAATTCTTAGCAAAGGGGAAAGATGTGATCTATAAGGGAACTCAAACACAATTCTAGCATCATAACCTTGCTCTTGTTTTTTTCTTACAATAACCATTCCCATGGATTTATTTTATAGACCAAGAGGTGACCAAGAAATAACTAGATCCAATGTTAACCACTTGATCTCATGATCTAGCTCTCAAGTACACAAAGAAGGCCATTTAAGGAAACCAAGCATGTGAAGAACCAAATTAAAATTCTATAGAGGTAAGGTAGCGTTCAATGAGTCTTTAATGCATTGTTGGTGGGTGAGATCCATCCATTTATGTAAGTTGTGTGGGTATTGAATGAATGTCTACACTATAGTGCAACCATTGTACCGATGACACATGTTGTAGCATGTATTAACAATTATCAAGCTGCACGGGTGTACTTTCTTATTTTTCTTTTGCACTTCTGAACTCATGTTTCTTCTTGGTTTTGGTGATGAAGTCTTTGGATGGATGCATGCTATATGTTGAGAACACTTTACCATGCAAATTGCAAAAATGTCACATGTGTGTGAAATTTTATGTGATAACATACCTCTTTACACATCATATCACTAGATTATCCATACCAATTTATTTTATCAAGTTTTCCAAATCGCTTGAATTCTACTTCATACTCGTTTTCCCTCGAGTCACTGAATGTTGAAGGAATAATCACTTTAGGCTCTAAAACTAACATTCTTAGAGTATCATTTCCATTATCTTCCATAGTCAATAGTCTCTTCTCTAATGCCCCCACCTTATTTTTTATATCTTTCACCAAGTCTACACTTCTTTGACTTATATTTAGATATTTTTTCTAAACGTTTGATTTCATTGGTACTAAACCTGTTAAAGGTGAGGTCTGTAGACTCAAGGGAACTACAAATTCAATGGAGTGATGGTTGGTGAATATGATTGCTGACACATATTTTTTAATTAGTGCCTATTCCATTAACTCATACAACTATTTTGGGATCTCATTACTCCCCTCTTTATATATTAATGCTTTCTTTCTCCTTCTATTGCTTCTATTCTGGCCGTTTTACTTTGGGTTCCTTGTTCAACCCCTTTGAATTTCCATATCTGTTTGGAGCTCTTCATCTCTTCTTTTCTTCCCTATTTGTGGCTCTATGGTATCCTTCCCTTTTATACTTTTTTCTGAACTTCTATAACCTACTCCCAACACTCTAAATTTGCAATTCTATCCCACTCAGGCTTGGGGACACAACTATAGGGAGGATTTTTGTTTGAAATCCTTATCCTGGAAATAATTTGTTGAGGATCATAGGGTCCTCTCTTTTTGTTTTCAAGATTTAATTGTTTTAGAAACTTCTCCATATATTGTAGAGAATTAAATCCTTTTACCTAAGAAGGCCTCAACTCTTAGGGCAACAAAACATTTCTTTGGTTCTTGAAATGAATAAAATGTATCTCGTCATAAGTGAGCCTTTTCCTGGTGTATTCCGTGGAAAACACCTTGGTGTGAGGAAGGATGGTAGTTGCATGTATCTTCTTTAAAACCATATGCCCTCAAAATAGTATGATTCTCATAGAGGAACTAATCTCCTACCCTTAAATCGTTACTTAATTATAGGATCTTTTTATTCTTTGGGAAAATTCTTGGTGGTGAGGAATCATGTATCAGAGTTTATGTGATGGTCATAATTTTGTTTCAAAACTTTGTGTTGTTAGGGTTTCCAAGATTTCATAAAAAAATATCTGAGCTAAAAAAGAGATAGTTGATTTCCAATTCCATGTGTAACCTTCAAATTTGAGCTTTTGTAATGCTCATAATTTTGGTAGGGAAAAATGTGAAACAAGTAAAAAATATCTAAATTGCTCCACATTAGAGATCTCTTCCAATTGGGTGTGGATTTCTTTCTTAGGTATAAAATTATCATGTATAAAATGAAATAAAAGTTATTTCACAAAATTATATTTACTTAAACTTCCTATTTATCTATGTAATATTTACTATCATTTTCACAAAAGATTTAATATGAATTTTATATCGTAAATCTTAAAAGAAATTAAAAGACTTATTTAAAAAAAGTAATGCTCATAATTTTGGTAGAGAAAAATGCAAAACAAGTAAAAAAAATATCTAAATTGCTCTACATTAGAAATCTCTTACAATTGGGTGTGGATTTCTTGCCCTAGATATAAAATTATCATGTATAAAATGAAATAAAATTTATTTCACAAAAATATAATTGCTTAAACTTCCTATTTATCTATGTAATATTTACTATCATTTTTATAAAAGATTTAATATGAATTTTATATTGTAAATCTTAAAAGACTTATTTATTTCTCATTTGATTTTTTGGGTTTTCCTTTAGTTTCTGGCTGCTGCTTAAATAAAGAGATTCTCTCATAAAATCTAAATCCTTAAAGTGATTAGAACATGTATTTGTCATTTGGTTACTTTAATAAATAATAGTAATAAAAATATTCCCTTAATAATAGTAATAAAAAATATTCTCTAATAAAGAGAATATTAGAGAATATGCTCTAATAAAGAGATTCCAAAAGAGGTGATTTTAATATTTATTTTTCATATAAAAAATAAAATAAAGAATTTCCCTTCGGAAATGATGTTGCTTGAATGAGGTAACATAGTATCCAAAGATTAGTGTCCTTTCACCGAGGAAAAACAAATAAAAGATATGACATGGCAAACAATAATCCCTCATGCAGTTCTCGTGTATCTAGAGATCCTTAGGATTGAATTGGAGAGACAACTCCGCGGTTTTGGCTCTGCGTTCTTGCTCATTGATGCTTTAGTTGGAGTTAGGAGTAAGTCGAGGGCTTATTTGGCATGGAAATTTTTTATTTTTTTTATTTGGAAATTTTTTATCTTTTTTATTTGTGTTGTAAGGTTGGAAAATTATCTTTTGTTGTAAGGTTGGAAAATTAGTATAATTTTTATATTCATGATTTTTTTTTAAATTTTATATATTTTGGATATGTATTTTTATGTCTATATTCTCCGTAACTTGAAATCTAAGAAATCCATGTAAGAAAATCTTGCATTTTCATCCTATTAAATCACTAGTTTTCATGTATTTGGCTTCTATATTGAAAGAGTTTTATATCAGATTTGAATGAGGGATTTTCTTTGAGTTTGATGTTGTTGGAGAAACTGTCCCAACTATAAAACTTCTAAAGTTGTGGTGGTCATCATATTAATAGCAGATCCTAGATCGATAAGTGTATTTTCTATGGAAATGTTCTTTACAATAACAGTTACTACTGGGCTCCCTGGATTTGTATATTTGCAATTCTAGCCTGGTCTATCATACACTCAGACATCTCTCCTATAACATGAATTGTAGGGGGGTCTTTTTGTTTCTTACTTGGGCGTTTAATACATAGTTCCTTTATTGCTTTGCTGTAAATTGGTGTATCCTTAACAACATGTAATAAAGGAATCTTGACACAGACATTTTTTAGTTCATTTAAAATATCGTACTCAGGATGAATCGCAGGTTTTTCTATTGCTAACCGTTCTGGAAATGGAGGGGTTTTTCATTCTTGAGTTGGTTCTTGCTGAGGATGAGGATGCATTGGAATATTTTTGAGATATCCTTATCCTGTAAAATGGCATCATTCATGACTTCATTAGGGTCTTCTTCTTCTTCATTCTCTTCACGAATGACGACTGATGACTGGGGTTTAACATTCACAACTCTTCCAGATCGTAATTGGATATCGTGCACATGTATAGGCGAAATAACATAGGATGGAAGAGTTTGCAACTCAATGTTGGGGATGTCATTAGTCGTGCATCTTGGACAGAAAATGCTCATTGCTGCACGCTCTTCCTCTTGCCTCTTTTTTTCTTGTAAAGCATCTAGTTGAGAACCCATTGCTCCTAAAATATCAGTTTTGAATTTTTCCAACATGTTTCCTAATTCTATCCTTGTTACTCCTCTAGACCTAGAGGTGTTCCCTTTTGGATTTCTATTGTAGGGATCTCGAATATTTCTCCCAACTTTCCCCCTACTTCTAGAGCAATTTCTACACATCTCACCAATTTGTGCAAAAGGTTTGTGAGAGATATCGTCAAATTCCATGAGATTAAGGTTTTCTAACATGTCTTCTGAGATCCCTTTAAGGAAGAGTGTTTGTACTGCATCTTCTCGAAGGTCATTATATTTAGACTTGTGTAATGTATAGATAAACCTTTCGAGATAATCCTCTAAGCTCTTGTCTTCGAGTTGCTGTATCTTGAAAATATCGTTTCGAGAGTCTCTAGATTTGAAATACTCTTGATATTTCCGCAAGAATGCCATTTTCATATCTTCCCAAGTTCTGATACTATACTCTCCTAATCCCATGAACCATCTTAAAGCATAATCTTTTAGTGTAGCAGGGAAAAGTTTCAATTTGTGAGCATCTTGTATATAGTTATAGCTTCTACAAAGAATGTCAAACTCGAACAAAAATGTGTCCGGGTCTTCATTAATTTTCCCATAGAAAGTAGGTAATGAGGAAGGAGGGATGTTCTTCTATTTACATCCTATGCAGTGTCTAAGATAGGAAACCTGAAGGTAGCCTCAGTTTGATTTTCTCCGTCATTTCTAACCTCATCATGATCTTCATCTTCTCCCCGTCTCTCCATGTAGATTTGGTTTTTAAAAAGAGTGTACCTAGGAGGTTCCTTCCGAGGTGATAATGAGGCATCCCAATGTTCCTCTTCAGGAGAGATCTTCCTCTGATAAGAGAAGTTGTCAACCGTGTCTTTATTAGGTTCTACAGGGAGAGCAGGTTCTACTGTGGATATCTCAATCTATGAAACAACTGTATTTATTGAGCTACCAAAGAGAGCTTTTGCCTAAGTAGGATCAATGAAATTGGTGAAGTTTGGATCCCCTACTAGTGAAAAAGTTGTATTGTTAGGTTTTTTCACTAGTGGAGGGTTGATGGCTTCCAATGGTTGGCCCTCAGGAACTTCTTTAGGAATGGGGTCTTTAGAACTACTTCCTGCCAGGTTTTCCCTACCTTCTATGGCTCCTCCTTTAGTTTTCGAAGAAGAACTACTTTCTACGTGTGTCTTCCGATACCTTTTCGCTGAGTTAGTGGTTGGGGTATTACGCCCCCCCGCAAATGTTAGTAGAAATTTTAACAAAGTTTTGAGAACTAGTTCTAACGTATCAACCTTTTGAATATCTAGGTTTGTTCATGAAAAGCTAAACTAAATGAAAACCTACAATACTGTTATTACTACTGGATTTGGGGGCGCTTGTTATAATAGATGCGCAAGTTTTTACATGTCTTCTTACTGCTCCCCCGCCACCATCCTATTACTAAACTTCATAAGGGATTTCTATTCTACCTTACATAACAACTCCCTCAAAACGACACCTAAATGTTGGGTGTTTTATTGTCTTAATGAATTCACCAAATTAATTATCGATCGAGGCTTGTAAACTTCGAGTTGACACCAAGTATATGCTAAGGTAGGAGAATACCTAGGGTGTCATAGAAATATTTTAACAAATAAAAGATCGAAAGATATTTCAAAATGAAAAACTGAGTCAAACTTCAGAAATCCAACTACTAAGTTAATTAGACTTTCAATAGATCAGAGTAGTATTAATTTATACTACTCTACTCTATAAACAATAATAGGAAAGATATATATAATACTAATCTAAGAAACAAGACTTGATCTAGGAATTAGAAAGGCTATAAAAAAATTCAGAACTTTAACTATATGGAAACTAGAGATTATATTATTTAAGGCAAAATTATAGCTACTTAATAAATTTTTGAAATCCAATAATTAAACTATACATTCATTTAACCAATACACAATAATTAAGCTAGATTTTCTAGTTCCATTCTCCTTGAGGATTATGAGGATATGTGTTCAATGTAACAGGAACTGGAGAAGGTGTATCAAAATGACTTTCAAAGGAAATAAAAAAAACTAAATGGAATTAAGTCTAATTTAACTTCTACAAAGAGGTGTAAACTAAAGAGTGTCCAATTACATGTGATAGTAAACATTGTGATTTATTCTCTATCCATAAGCAAATGGCTCTAGTTGAAATGAGATATTATGAACAACTGGTCTATTAACTAAGACTATTCTATTGATTACTTTGAAGTTGGAGATATACTATTCTAGAAAGGTAAAGCATGGAATAAATATAATCTAGAAGCAAGTAGAAAACTTAATAAAGATATTTTATTTTTATTTTATGAACATCTTCAGTAACTACAGAATAAAAAGGACAAACCCTATGATAGAAATGATGATTGAATCATGAAGAACTAATGGGTGCATCCATGGAGCTAGGTTACACTTTTTGGCAAGGCGCTTTCGAAAAAAAACACAAAAACGTACCTCGATCGAGCAATTTTTAAATCCTCGATCGAGGTCATAAGACCTCGATCGAGGGTTTAACAAAACCTTGATCTAGGTTTTAAGAATATCTCGATCTAAGTTTTAAGACCTCGATCTAGGTTTTAAAAAACCCTCAATCTAGGTTTTAAAAAGATCTCGATCTAGATTTTAAGACCTTGATCTAGGTTTTAAGACCTCGATCTAGGTTGTAAGAAAAAATCGATCGAGGTTTTGAGTCCGCGATCGAGGTCCCGATGCAAAAAATATATATATAAAGAGGTTTAAACGCTAGCTCGATCAAGCTTATTTAAAAACCTTGATCGAGCTTATTTAAAAACCTCGATCGAGGGATGTTAATACCTTGATCGAGGGCCTAAAAAATAGAGAATTAGTCCTCTTACAGGAAACTCAATGTTTCTCTATGTCTTCTAGGGGTGTAAACCCTGCCATTCATGGCACTTAACTAAGTGGAGTTCATACCGATAGATTCATGATCGAATCCTCTATCCATTGAGGTATCATGCATGCATTTTGGAATTCATATGGGTTTTAATTAGTTCTAAAACTTACACTTAGAAAACTTCACAACAACTTTGAAGCAACTCAAAGAAAAATACTTAGGGTAAAAAATACACCCAAAAATTTCTTAAAAATGCACAACCCACACATCGACGCGTCCTCTTCAAAAGGGTATCTTTGGTTTTTCAATTTTTGAAAATAGTGAAAAAAAACTGGGATGGACACACATGTGTATAAAATGATGCTAAAATCAGATGTGGTCACTTTCGAAAAATAATAAATAATTGTATATTGTGAAATAAATTAACAAAAAAATATGCAGACCACAGTGCATTTTGTGTATATCATGCTCATATATATATATATATATTTAAATTATTAATGTAAGATTGAATTATTGGGGATGGACACGAGCCACTTATTAACTTCTTCAAATTTTTAAGGTCACACAGTTCATTAAATGCAAAATTTCACACATTAAATGACATCAGAATATTTTAAAAAATATATCATTGGGAAGCCAACATAATATTCTACAATTTGTTTTTTCTTTTTCTTTTCTGCAAGTCGAAATTCACATGGTATATATATGTTTCGAGGGCTTCTATCTAGCACATGAGTAAAATATCAGGTTTTCATCGCCAAATTTGGCCAAAACATGTTACCCACCTTCACGGAATCACCCTAATGTACTTTTAAGAGAATAAAATTAACAAGTCTAATTCTAAAGTCAATCTAAATCAGATTTAGGTAGACCAAATGAGGAATGCAATTCACAAGTTCTAAAGCAGTAACCGATTAAGAAATAAGAGACAAAAGAAACACAACTCATAAACAAACTAAAGCAAACAAGAATGAAATCTAACAAATCTTAATGGATACTTTATGTGATTTGGAATAAGGTCCTAATTGTATATGACTTATTATCGCTTATTGATTGACCTCAAAAATAACATAATTTGAAAACTAAGAAAACTGAGCTCTAGACAAGTATAAAACAAAACAGAAAATATGAAGTCTGAACAACAGTCCGGATGAAAGTAGAGAAGGACAGTCCGGATGGTGAAAAACAATATAAATTGTGAAATAAATGACCTAAGTGATCCTGACCAGTTGGTTTGTGCATATGCAGGAAAAGACAAAAACTGAGCTATTTGGCCATTGAAATAACAGAAGAACAACTATACTAAACTACGTCTAAAGGGAGAAATTTTTCCTATTTCATAATAAAACAAATTAAGAAATAGATGTAATTAATCTACAGCTATAGAAGCATCAACAGAATTTGAACCTAACTATGGACTAAGCCTAAAACATTAAACTGATTAAACTCTAGCTAATTGCAAATATGAAATTGGATAACAAACTGAAAGAAAGATTGTAAATAACTATGCACGACTGGTCACTTTTAATCCTGGAAATATAAACTATATTAATAGCACTCACATAAATTAAATGAGCAACAAACAACATACATTACAGGTGACAGAGTAATATCAACTTACAGGAAGTCAAATTACATACAAAAACTAAAAATGGGAACTACTTATCTGCAAAAAGGGAATAACGAAAATACACAAATGGAGACCTCTAGTTGTTGAGGGGGCCTTCTCAGCAATCAGGGGTGGCGCTTATATCAATCAATCACTCACGAAACAGAGACATCAATTCACAGTTGAAAATAGAAATTTATATTAAACTGAAACAACGTTTCTATCCAATGACGATGACTACTAGATAAATTTTGATTCTCGTCCAATGACAACCTTTATAGTTTTACAATGGAGAGGAGCAAGTCGACCCTTTCAGTGGTCGACCGCTCTAAAAATAGACAGTCTTAATTGCTAATAAAACGATTACATAACTGTTCATGACAGCACACATGTCGTTCTCCTCGTTTCGTGGCGTCAGTTCTCCTTGCACGCATAGCTATGGTGTTGATCTCCGTTGACGTGGGAAAAGAGCATGGTGTCAAGCTGAGAGGATATGATCCCGACTCTTCTAGATCACGGACTCTCACACCAGGAGGATGCGTGGCCAACAGAACCAAGAAACCATTTTGTGCTTTTAACTCTTCGGAATATTCCAACTAACAGAGCCGTGAGTTGATGAGAGGGTTGTAAGACTAGCTGGATGCAACTGTGTGTGTTTGGTGTGAATGAGGGTCCAAGTGGAGGTTCGTTTGGAAATCAAAGCCTACAAAACAAACCTTTATATTATGCACGTTTACAAATGCCACATAATTATCAATAAAACCATGAAATAATGAAATTTAATCAATATTTGTATAATATTCAAATATATGCATACTTTGTTTAGTTGATAGTTTGAATGGCAAGAAATATGCCAAAAAGTGACAAAAGGTAATGTCAACATAGCAAATAATCAATTAAAAATGGTGACAAAATCGGGATCAATAGTTTGCAAGGATAGGAGATCATCAAAGAACAACTTTTTTGGATAGCTTGTGCGTTTATAATGCACAAGGTTTTGGAATAGTCCGAAGAAAGGGTAGTCTTCTTGTTGGGATAATGATGAATGGAGAACTAGGTGATGATTTCATGAAATATAAAGTATATGGATAGATGGCTTGGAATAAATTTCTCTCCCAAAGGTAGTAGGGGTCTTGGCCAATTGTGGCTTAGGATCGAGCCTCTCAGATAATGCTATTAGGTTAGAGGCAGTGACCAATATAATATCAAATATGTTCACATCATGGTCATATATATTCTCATATTCGAAGAATATGGGTTTCAAAATCTTAACTTTGGATGAGGATGGTATTGTAGGTCAATTTGTAGGGATTGATGGGGAATAAACAAGATTTATAGGGAAACCAGAAGTTAAAAGACCCTTTTACTATTTAAATGAAGGTAAAGAATTAAAAGGTTTTAGAACAATATATTTACCTGGAGGGTAAAATATCAAAGGTGTGATGATACTTCTTTGTACCGGTGCTGACTGGACTAGTACGGTGGGGGTTGCTTGCACTTTCTTATGGATGGAGGAAAAAATAACATATGAATTTGAAATGTCTCCCTTTGATGAAAAATATTTGAAATAAAAAAAGCAACCCAAATTTCACTTGGCATGATGGTGTTAGTGGACCCACCTAACACATGTCAACTTCTACTTAGTTGGTGTGGATGCCGATATGTCTTTCTTTTCATGCGTGGAGGTCTTATTGGTCATTTTGATTTCCTAAGATGAAACCACTTTGTTTTGTATGGGAAGTAATGCCTTGGTGGCATGGCGGTATCGAAGAGGAATCTAAGGAGCTGTAACATCAATCAAAATCATCCACATTCCCCCTTATAATTTCGGGCCAAGGAATCCTCGAGGTAATTTTAAAGTGTGTACATCTTTTTGATGCACTTTCATTAGCAATCATTGATCTGCAAGGCCTTCCTTTGATCTACTTGATCACGTTTCTTATCACTCTTACACTTCATCCATGTGCTTCATCTCTCTACCATTGATCTCTTGCATCCTCCTATGATATGCACGATCACGTTTTTAGCTGTTAAGAACATTAACATCATGTCATTGCCCTTGGGCTTATGTTTCTTTTTCTTTCAAGTGCTTGGTCTCGTTCCCTTTATTTAGCCTATAGTTCCAAGTCTGTTTCTTTTTCTTTCATAGCTTTAAGAACCCTTTGAGTTGGTTTGTCATAATTTATCATTAAGTTTCCTTTAAAAAAGATAGTTTGAATATCTTAATATTTTATAATAAAAAACACTTTTAATAAGAGTATTAAGGCTTTTGTTAATGTGTGGCCCTCTAGTTGTTAAGTTTATAAATATAATATATGCATATTTTTATTTTCATAAAATTATATTAAATTTTTAAATATTGATATATATATCTAATAAATATAAAATATTATTTTATTATTTTTAATGTGAAGTTGTAAATTTTATTTTTAAATTATTAAATTATTAAATAATTTATTTTATAAATATTTTATATAAAAATTATCAAAAAAGACATTAATTAAAAAATTTATTTAAACACAAACTTAATACCTATTAAAATTAAATTACCATGTATAAAATAAAATCAAAGTTATTTCAAAAAAAATTTAATTACTTAAACTTTTTATTATCTATGTAATATTTACTATGATTTTCATAAAATGTTTAATATGAATTTTATAAAGCTTTTTCAATTACGAAATCTAAATCTTTCAATCTTAAAAGAAATTAGAAAACTTATTTATTTCTCATTTGATTTTTTGGTTTCTCTTAGTTTCTGGCCACTGCTTTAATAAAGAGATTCGCTCATAAAATCTAAATCGTTAAAGTGGTAAGAACATGTATTCCTCATTTGGTTGGTTACTTTAATATATAAAAAAAAATCCCTTATGACATGATGTAATTTGAATATGTCAAAAAAAAATGCTTTGATTTTCTTTAATGGCTGCTTTCATAAATATATTCCAAATGAGTTGATTTTAATATATATTTTTCCTATAAAAGTAGTAGGGGTCTTGGCCAATTGTGAATTTTATAAAGCTTTTTCAATTGCGATATCTAAATCTTTCAATCTTAAAAGAAATTAGAAAACTTATTTATTTCTCATTTGATTTTTTGGTTTCTCTTAGTTTATGGCTGGCCACTGCTTTAATAAAGAGATTCCCTCGTAAAATCTAAATCCTTAAAGTGGTTAGAACATGTATTCCTCATTTGGTTGGTTACTTTAATATATATAAAAAATCCCTTATGACATGATGTGATTTGAATATGTAAAAAAAATGCTTTGATTTTCTTTAATGGCTGCTTTCATAAAGATATTCCAAATGAGTTGATTTTAATATTTATTTTTCCTATAAAAGTAAAATAAAGAATTTCCCTTAGGAAATGATGTTGCTTGAATGAGGTAACATAGTATCGAAAGATTATTGTCCTTTCAACGAAGCGAAACAAATAAAAGATATGACATGGCAAACACTAATCCCTCGCGTGCATCTAGAGATGCTTAGGATCGAATTGGAAGCTAAGCACCTTGGGAGCAACGAGAAACATCTGTTCTTTACATTGGCTTTGCCTTTCGATTCCTTTTTAAAGAGAAATGTGACCAGGACGCCTAGATATAATGCAATTGTTTATCGTAATTCTGGCCCATTGGTTTCGACAGTTTGTAGACATTGATTTAGCTCACGCGCAGATTTATTTGCAGACGCATTTGAATGTTTTTTCAATTTTCCTATGGAATCAATTGTTTGCTTAGTTAACGTAATATTTTTATTCAAAACTCTGACGAGAGGAAGAGTGGATTTCGAGAATGGCGCCAGGGAAGCTCTGAGTGCTCTTAGTAGGTCAAGAAGAACCAAAATCCAGAGCTTAACAAATTCCATTGGCTTGAGCACATGTAAAGAAGAGGATGCTTCTGTTGTAATGTTATCAAACGTATCGAAGTATGGGACACCAAATTCTTCGATCCAGCAATTCATGAAATCCAATGCCCATATGCATAATCTGCACTCCATCCTCCTGCACTTTTTTCCATTAAAAGCAAATACATGGTGTAATGATAAACATCGTAGTGTGTGCAATTGCATTGTATTCTGGACTGTGGAAGACATGACCACCAATATGCTTGATCGACGGATGCCTGGAATATTGAAACGGCTGACTGATTCCCTGTGCCTTCTCCCATGTCACACCTGTTTAATAAATGGCTGCCACGGGTGCAACCAGGAGGGCCAGTTGCGTGTCGAGGGCTCGTTGCAGTCTGTGATGTCTAAAATTCTTGATAAAATCGGAGCTGGATTCATCCCGCCAGGTGAGCCTATTTGCGTCTGCATTCCAATGAATGACGCCCGCCATGATGACGACTGGACAAACGTTCTGGTAAGATCTTTCATGTCTAGTTATACAGAAGAAGGCGGAGGAGTGACCGCTTCGGAAGTCCTGAAAGGTTGGTTGGATGGACGCAAAATGGTAATTGTAAATGAATACAACGCTAGTTCCATAGTGTCAAGGTTAATAGAAATATTGATCAACGTAGCACTCACTTTCTATTTCGGAGTAGATGGTTTCTCCAGTTCTCTGATAGCCAGGGGTATAGTAAGATATTGTCTTATGGAGAGAGAGGGAAGAGTGCTCGCCGGTGATCCATATCTAAAGAAAGCAATTGTTAACGCCAATAACAGCCATATTTGCCAATCGCTCACTTTTGGAGTTAATCGTCTATTATTCTTGATAATAACGGGTGGTGTCAACCTGATTTGTTTTATTTGTTGGGCCGTGTTGATTGCGTTTGAAGGTGCCCATCGTTNCAAGCGCTCAGTTTTGGAGTTAATCGTCTATTATTCTTGATAATAACGGGTGGTGTCAACCTGATTTGTTTTATTTGTTGGGCCGTGTTGATTGCGTTTGAAGGTGCCCATCGTTCCCCGCCACTCTCTATACCTAGAGTTGCAGTTATATTAACAGCCTTTTGTATTGCTTTGCTCATGGATTGCTTCTATTTCTTCTCTAAGAAGCGAGATTACAAGCTTTTGATCGCGATAATACTGGAGATAATATGCATTGTAGCAGTCAGCGTGGTAGCTACAACCTCCGTTATAAATTCGTTTAGGAAATGGGTATACAGTGCTGTGCAAGCACTCGTTTGGGTAAAGTGGGGTCTGGGAAGTTATATTCTTGACAAATATTTGACAGACAACTCTGGGGTTTTGGTGTTCTCGTCTGCGTTCTTGCTCAATGCTGCTTTAGCAGGAATTAGGAGTGACTGGACAGTGGAAGGCCTATTGGGCATGTATTGGTCCCGAGCTGAAAGTAATTGTCTTTCATCTTTGAAAGAGAATCATCTATTTTCGGTTCAAACCTTTTACACTCTTTTTTTTCATTTCAAACTTTCAGTAGTTATTGTTCACTGTAACGTTCAAAACTACTATAAGTTCTTATATTAATTAATTATTATTCATGTTTCCGTTGTATTATGTCAGTTTTAATTAAATAATAGATGGATATCTATTTTATAACAAGGGTTTTCATACATGTTTTTAAAATTAAATTATTTTTTATTTTTATGTTAAATAATTAGGAGTAAGCTATCTACTCCACGATTTGGATGCCACAGAGTGATAGCTTACTCCGTTACTTTATCTTTAGTGAGACTCAGACTGAGACCTATCTGATTTTGAAAAAGTATTACATGATTCATATTTGGAGAAAACTCAAACTCAAGGACAGCTTTTCCTCCAACTGGCCTCCTGATAGATCTATACTTCGTTTTCCATTGAACTCAACATCATTGATAAGAATAGGTTTTCCATTGATCCCATTGAAACATAATTGAGAAAGAAAATATATTGAGAAAAAATATTATGAATGCAATATTCTTTAGTTATTGGTACTTTGTACTAGTAACTAAAATATCCATGAAAACACAATATATTTACTCTTTTCCTGTTTGCAGTAGGAGTAAATATATTTCGTTTTGTTTTCACTAGGAGTAAATATATTTTGTATATTTTCATCCGTTTTGTTTCCAGTAAAAGTAAATATATTTTGTATATTTTGATTTGTTTTGTTTGCAATAAGATTAAATAAATTTTGTCTATGAAATTATATTGCATTACTCTTGAATGGATTGCTAATTATTCGCATGGATTGCTAATTAGGGTTTCTTCAATATTCTGGGAAGTATGATTTAAGGTTTGATTGGAGGAAAAGCTTTCTCCATGGGTTTGAGTTTTCTTCAAATATAAATAAGGTAATACTTGTTCAATCTACTGGGTCTCAGTGTCAGCCTCACAGAAGAGAAGGGAGTAGTGCAAATAATCCGGTAGATAGCTTACTCCAAATAATTATGCCATCTTTGTAAATAAACATTTAAATTTAAATTATTTAAATTTAAATATAGTGAAGAAGATTAATTGTAAAATCAAAGTAATAATCTTATTTATTTTATTTTAAAATTAATAATTTTATTAAATAAATGAAAGAAATCGTATTAAATATTATTTCATGCTATATTTATCATTGAAAGTGGTGGAAATAAGTATAGCCAATGATATTTAAAATATTCCCTTTTAATAAAATAATAAAAAAATTAAGGTTACACTCATTTGGCTTCTTTCAAGTTGTTTATGAAGTACATTATATGTTTTTTAAGATGCCACTTTTTAAGAGTAATTGTCATTTATCATGAGCATCCTTTGTAAGAGAGCCCTCTGAGGGAGTTGTGTGACCTTTTAGATGCTACTGAAGATTTGTGAAACATGTTTTCACTTTGCAAAAATAAAATGCGTAAGCATTCCTTGACACTTTCATTGGAGGATCCCAACATTGACGAGTCAGTTCACATAGAGGCTAAACAAATACAAATGTGTATGCAAAATGCGTGCATGTTTTGTAGTTACAAAATGTGCACACTGTTTATAAGACATGTTATATTCCCCTCCATTTCCATCCCTCCCTCCCTACATCTCCATCCCTCTTTGTCTCTCACCAACTCTCTCCTTCCCCTCCCCCCTTTGTTCTTTCATCCCTCTCTCTTTGCATCCCTCAATAATTGCATCTTTATTCCTCCTTCCCTATCCCTCTCTCCCTCCCTCCCTCTATATTTGACCATCACTATCTATTAGACTTTGACATGCAGATCATGGGACATAAATAGTCTTTACTTAGATTGCACAAGAGAAATAAGAGAAGAATAATAATTGCTATTACACAATGAGTTGAAGAACAATATGAGAAATATTCTATTAAATATTATTCATCATAATGGGTGAATATATCATACAACATCAAGGAATAATTCGAATACCTAAAGAGACAGTTGAATCTACCAACCTAGATTGACTCGGGAGCTAACTCAATGTGGGAAAATCACCACTAGAGATCACTAATGCAACTCCAAATCACTAAAAGAGTTCACAACCACTTAAATAAAGAGGGTAGGTGAGTAAATTTGCCCTTCCTCCGTTCAAGAATGCAAACTGGCGCTAGAGAGACTAGGAGTGATCTAACTAATGAGGGACATAACATAACTAGACATAACTAAATACCTACTGGAGTGAACTATTGGACACTATTGGTGGCACTCAGAGTGGATTCTTAAAATATACGGATTGATCCCCGTGGCACCAAAATTCATGCATAAAGGTGTTGTAACAAACCCATTTTCCTACTATGTTTTTTTTATTACATCATATCAACAATAAGAGGTCATGTAAAATATAAATAACAACTCCATTAAGGCATCGGTTAATGTGATACTAAC
Organism: Pseudotsuga menziesii; assembly: GCA_001517045.1. Lineage (NCBI taxonomy): Eukaryota > Viridiplantae > Streptophyta > Pinopsida > Pinales > Pinaceae > Pseudotsuga > Pseudotsuga menziesii. The sequence goes on from LPNX010168633.1 coordinate 63,213, forward strand.
AATCTTGACTCACTTTGGGAATTGTTACATTACTTAATTATGATTTATTCTATTATTTCATACGAGATAGTAAATACTTTAAGAGACTACTTAATAATTCCAAAAGGTCATGGTTATTCCTTAGTGCATTTAAACCTTGTTCGCATTCATGAAATTATTCATTAATAAGTAAGCTTATTCATTAAGAAAATAATGATTGAGTTCGCACTTAAACATTATATATATCTCAAATATCAAATAAAATAGAGATGAAGTACATAAGATGCACAGATAAGAGGAAGACGCCAAATATAGGTGGTTCACCCCATACATGGGCTACGTCCACAAAAAATTGTTAATATTTTTTTAATTTATTCTTCAAGAAGTTTACAAATCTGTAGTACATTCGCTACAATTTTATTTTCATTTCCTCAAGATCTCTTTCATAGATAACATTTTATATCACTAATAAGCCTTATAGCAAGGCCTTCGCTTTAAACATGTACAATACCATCTAAAAATTAAATCCTTACTATGATTGTAAGAATGGGTGCAAACAACTAAGATTTTTCCCTTCATCAAACTTTGGGTTTGAATACACATATTTATAAACAATGTCGATTATGCTCTAATCAATCTATGGGTTGAAAGTAATTTAAACCTCAATGACATATATTTTCCATAAAAAAATATAAACTCTTAGCCTTGAGTCATGCCTCAAGATCACGCCTTTACAGTCTTGACATAATTTAAACACAAACTAGAATTGTGGTTTATAAAACCATGAAGGGTGCTCATACTATTCTTGTCACTTCCTCCAAATATATCATTTGGAAGGAGTTTCATTATGAAAAAAATATAATATTATCCATTGAGTGAACAACTATTCCCAAGAAAGTGTAGTAAGAGGATGCAAGAAGAAAAATAAAAACTCAAGAGCTAAAAATGCAAAAAGATAGAAAATATGAGCAAATATGAGTTGCTACTCATACTTTTATTAAGCAAAGAAGAAAACTACAAGTCTGCCTTATGTAGCTATGAAATGATCTATTTAAAGTAGATTTGCAAACATGTTTTTACTATTCAAATTTATGCTGGAGGGTGAATTTATTTTATTGATAGACTGATGAGTGGTTGATAGACGGCTTGGTGGTTGATGGACGGTTGTCGGCTAGGTGGCTGGGTGACTGCTTGTCGGCTATGGCCATCGGCGCTGCCAAGCTTACAGTTTTCAACACTCCCCCTTAAGTTTGAGTTCTCAATGATTCCCAAACCTTTCCTTAGATGTTCAAATCTTTCTTTTTCTAATGGATTGGTGCAGATTGATCTTCAGACTTGCAAAATTCAAGATATATTTCACCATTGTTGATAAGTTCTCGGATGAAATGATATCTAGTATCAATGTGCTTTCTCCTTTTGTGAAAAACATGATTTTTTGATAGTTCTATTGTTGAGTTATTGTCACAATAATTTTTTGTTGCTCCTTCTTGATCTTTCATCAAATCTGACATTATTCTTCTTATCCACACTGCTTGACATGTTGCTGATGTTGTTGCTACATATTATTCTTCTGTAGTTGAAAGAGTAACAATAGGTTGTTTTTGGGAATCCTATGAGATTTCTCCTAAACCAAGATGGAAAATATACCTAGATGTGCTTTTTCTATCATCAATGCTACCTGCAAAATCACTGTCTGTGTACCCAACTAGAATGAAATAATCTAATTTTGAATATAAGATGCCATAATCTCTTGTTCCACTAATATATCTTAAAATCCTTTACCTTGTTTGCCAATTTGAATCTATTGGTGTTTCCATGAACCTTGAAATCAAACTGACTGCATACATAATGTCAGGCCTTGTTGCTATCAAATACATCAAGCTGCCTACCAATATTTTGAACAAACTTGGATCTACCTTTGTACCCTTGTATTCTTTGCTCAATTTTAATCCTATTTCCACAGGTGTAGATGTTGGCTTCCAATTCAACATCTTGAACCTTTTCAAAACATCCTTTGCATATTTTGTTTGACAAATGAAAATTCCATCATCTATTTGACTTACTTCTATGCCCAAGAAATATTTCATTAAGCCCAAATATGTCATCTCAAATTCCTTTTTCATTGTTGATTTAAACAACTCAATTGAAAAGTTTCCTGTAAATATCAAATCATCAACATATAGGAATACAATTAAGAACTTACCTTGATTGCTTACCTTGATGTAAAGAGTTGGCTCACTGTTGCATTTGCTAAAACCATGGATTTGGAAATATGAATCAATGTGTCTATACCATGCTCTTGGAGCTTATTTGAGACCATACAAAGCCTTTTTCAATCTATAAACTTTCTGTTCATGACCCAATATTTGATAACTTGGTGGTTGCTGCACATATACTTCTTCTTGTAATATCCCATTCAAAAAAGCTGATTTGACATCCATCTGATAAAATTTCCATTTATAATGCCCTACTGTTGCTAACACTATTCTTACTGTATCTAATCTAGCTCCTGGAGCAAAAGTCTGATTGTAATCAATCCCTGGTTGTTGTGAGAAACCCTTTGCAACTAACCTTGCTTTATGCTTTACAACATTTCCATCAGCATCAAACTTTGTTTTATAGATCCATTTTACACCTATTGCATATTTTCCTTCTAGAAGATTCACTAAATATTTTCCTTCTAGAAGATTCACTAATTGCCAAGTTTGATTTTTCTCTATTGCTTCAATTTCTTCATCCATAGCCTTTTTCCAACTTTCATATTTAATTGCTTCTTCAAAACATATTGTATCAGCAATAGAAAATAATGCAAAATCAGAAATCAAACCATCATCATCATTACCTTGACTTACCTCATATATTTCTTGGAGACTTCTTGTCTTCACTGGAGTTCCATCTGACCTTGAGCTATTACTTGAGTGATATCTAGGTGTTGATTAAGACCTTGAAGCTGATTGAGGTGTTGATGTTGTGCTATGCGAACTGGATCCATTGTTGGGGGCTTGATCTTCATCAAAATCTTTCATTGCAAATTGTTGTTGTTCACTAATACATAATATCAAAATTGCGACGGTTTTTCATTGCTATTTCCATGTTTTTTCGTCTCAATTGCGACAATAACGGTTGTTATGTTCCGTGGCACTTATTTTATGGATATAACAATGAACTTTATAAGCCTTCGATATAGAGACGAAAACTGGCCGCCACATGTATTCTATCCGGTGGCCTTGAAAATGTTTTTTTTAATTCATTTTCTAAGTTTCGTCGCTCTATCGACAAAGTTGTCGTCCCTATAACGACGAAAATATGGCCAAAAACTGTTAGGAAAATTGGTGTTGTCTTCTGCGTTCTTGCTCAATGCTGCTTTAGCTAGAGTTATGAGCAACTGGAGGGCTTACTGGGCATGACAAATTTTTATACTGTTATTTTTGCTGTAAGGTTGTAAAATTAGTATAATTTTTATATTCGCCGTCCGCGGATTATGTGTTTTTTATTTTTTATTTTTATACTTATGTTAATTAATAAATTTTTTTTATTAATGATTTTATATTTTTTTAAATTATATCATATTTAGGATAATTAATATAAGTGATGGCTATTTATTTATTTTTTAAATATTTATACATGATTTAATATTTTTTTAGACATAATTTTAAATTTAATTTTCATTTATTTTTAATCTTTATTTCATATGAAATTATTATAATTTTTTAAAAATTAATTATAGTCAAAAAGATAAAATGTAATTAATATGATAATATTATTTACTTTATTTTAAAAATTTTACACTATGATAATCTTGGTTTAAGGTTTGAACATAACCAATTTTTAAAATTGATTAAAAAAAATGATATAGATACAATCATGTTTTTAAAATGTCAAAGGGGGTCATTAAGGAAGTTCATGTATATTTATTTCTAAGGGCCTAATGGCACTAGAAATAGTTCTTACATAAACCCAATATTGTCCACCACATGTTTCTTCATTGATGACTAGAAGAAAAGGCTTGGAAAGATGCAAGCGGCCTATTGGGACAGACCTTGCAAATTAGGACATACCTTGCAAAGTAGAATGCACACAATAGAAACAACAATGTACACCTACTCATGGAAAACAATAATACACCAAACTTATTACTTAATGTGCAATAAGGCTCATAAGTATTTCAACTTTTCTATTAATTTATCGGCTAAAAAACTGCCATCTTTTACCTATATAAACCTTGATAAAGTGTTCCTTGTGGGTCAAACCCTCTCGCCCATCACCGCGCAGCGTTCCAACGTCATACCTTTATTCTTCATCAACTTCATCTTCGATTTCTGAATCATTTGATGACTCTTCCTTTATTTTTAATTACAATGTGCATATAATAATGACCTCGGTCTCAATCTTATGTGGCTTACAAACATACACAAAGAATGACTTACAAACTCCAAAATTGTTCTTCTTTTTCTCTTTGCTCTGTTCATTTTTGTGGTTGTTTTGTGGATTTCCTCGCATCTTCTTCTTGATCTACATATCTCTTGTTATCTTTTCCCTTTCCCTTTTTTCTCAATTATTCTAAAGAATTCTTCCACTCCCTCCACTAAAAATTCCCCAAGCTTTATATACCTCCCTTATTTAATCCCAGTCTTTTCAATTAAATAAAAAATCCAAAGTATCAATTGGGTTCTTCGATCCCAGCCTCTAAATCGCAAAATATAATGACCTCATAGATGAGTAACTAATTTAAGTACAAACTACAGTAAATTCTACATTAATGTCTTAGATTTCGACCCCCTTTCATCTTTGCAAAGATTTACTCTCTTCGATATGTCTCCTCTATTTCTCAATGCTCATCTTCTCACTTTATCGAGCCTTACCTATGATGATTATGTACTGATTACTATGCAATTTGGCATAAAGAAAAAGGCATAATCCTCATTTGTGGTTCGCTTTTACCCATAGTGGATTTCTCTGGGTATATCTTGTATTATTGTTTACCTATTTACTCGAGTTATTTTTGTTTCAATTCCAATTATTTGGCATTCAATAAAAAATAGCTAATAACATAAGAACTAATAGCTACTTGTTTTAGTTTCTATTGATTACTCTTCTAATCACATAGAGAATCTATCAATGTCTCCTACATTCTGAACTTGTATCGATTATCCATGTGTATCAAAATCTCCCCAAATCACTATTATACCCCACACATATACTTGCTTACTTAAAAAAATACTTTTAAACAACAAATTATATAAAATATTTTTGTGGGAAAACTAGACCAACCATCCATATCAAGTTCAAACTTTAACCATTAACTAATGCGACCAAAAAATATTATAACGACCCATGGAATGCATGTCACGATCCTTTAACTTAGTAGAATAATCCAAAGGCATCATCATGATGAATTCATCATAGCACACTTATCCATCACATCATGGTTGGAGTCGACAAATGCTATCTTATTTTGATAATCTTCTAGAGAAAAAACTCCCAAACTAACATTAAAAGTTTGCTGACTTTTGAAAAAAAAGAACACTTGGAGCTTCAGGTGATCAAAGGATTTTATGGTTATCTACTCGAAGCTTCTACAACCACCATGGCCAAATATCTTACTGTATGTTGAACTCATAATTTATGATCAAGGGAGGGTCCCTCCCAGTTCTCAAATCCCTCAGTCCAAACTCTGTCTATTAGTGGCTTAGCTTCTCCTAATCACAATTCTCCTCGTATCAATGGAAAAGTGGCATATTGGATTGCAACACAAAGCAACATACCTATAACAAAATGTTGACTATTTTAATTCATAGGATGCACGCCCAAGACATCTACTTGGATTGTGCTCAATGTGAAGGATAAAAAAAGGTTAATATAATGGTATGCTAGATGGAGTTTGACTGTCACATGAACTACACATTACCATGCCACTAAGTACAATTGTCACATGAGTTCAAAGGAATTTATTAGGAGTTCATAGGAGTTTATTAGGAGTTCGACTATCACATTAAGTGCACATTACTTCAAGTCCTAGATGTAAAATGTAGTTTGACTAAACCTTGTGCACATTAGTTAAAGTAATAGTTATCCAATCTAACAGTGATTAGAGATGAAGTTAAGTTAATAGTTGTAAAATAATTGGAATTAAGCTAATATTTGTATCTAATAGTTAATGTAAAAGTTCATTAGATACGGTCATGATTGGAGTTGAAGTTAAGCTAATAAGCGTCAGATTAATGGAGTTAAGCTCATAGTTGTATCTAATAATCAAATAGTTGAAGTTGAAGTTTATTTTTTTCCAACTATCATGAACTGTACTTATTATAGCTTAACTAAGATATTTTTTATTTTTTTGAAATAATTAATTATGAATTTTAGATGACCCAGTAGAATAAATATGGACAGTACACTTGTCTCATTCTTGTCCATAGATGAAAATTCATAGATGGTAGTCCACCCCAAAAGCCTAAGATATATACTTCTATCGGCCTAAATATATAGGGACAATTGATTATAAGATTGAAGTTTCATTTTATTTCAAAGCTTGAAAATAGAGACTTTAGGTATTTATTAGCTTATAAGTTGAAAATGATGTATTGCACTCATTGGTTGTTGATATTTTGAAAAGTAGTTTAATATTCAACATGCAATATAGTTGTTAAGAAGGTTAAAGATAATTTTTGACTTAAAACTTCAATGTAAAAGATTAGTTTTTTAATTAAAGCTTCATTATTAAAGAGTTGATTTTTCATCAAAACTTCGTTGTTGAAGTTCATAATCTTAGATAGAACATTCTTTGATGGGGATTTAAAAACCAAAAACAACAAAAACAAATGTTAGAAATTTGGCAACAAATAAGCAGAAGTGCTAGCATGCCAGTTAAAAGAAAATAGTTGCATTTAAGGGACAACTAAGTTTACTAGCTCACCATTAAGTTGCCATGTAAAATATCAAACAAATATATCAAATCACATGAGTTTTACCACCAACTAGTTGCAAAAATAAAGTAGATTATGGGTTGATGCACAATCATGGACTCCTTTAAAGACACTTTAGATGCCACATAATACTAGAATAAACGGAAAACTCTAACTTTAGGTGACAATTAGGGGTACTTCCCTAACTTATTTGAAGATGAAGTAAAAAGAGAAAAGATAGGTAATTGAATCAGCTTTCATAATATATAGCATTTATGTAGAGAAAATGTGTGTAAATGATTATAAAATTAGTTTCCGTGAAAGTGGGTTTTCAAATTTTTAGCACATCTTAATATATATGTTTGTGCGGGTGCAGCAATATATGAGGTAAATGATGTCCATTTGAGATAAAATCTTGCAGACATATAAAGGACATATGGGCCTAGTGCAACACTATTTATTCGGAATTTTTCATGAATTATTTTTTTTATTATTAATTATTGAAGTCATAAAAGTTTGAAATTAAAACCTTATGTGCGGGTCCAACACTTTAGGGGAAAAAATTAATGAAATCCTTGATTTCTTAATATAAGATCGTAGAGCTTGATCTCATCTAGTGCACCATATAGTTTTTTTGGGAAATGGTGATGGAAATCAAAAGTTATATAACAAACAATCGATGTATGTAGTTTCGAAAACTAACGTGTGTCATTTAGAAAAATAATTATAAATAAATAAAACATAGTTTTGAAGGAAAAAATTACATATTCAGAATCGTCATTTCGTACTCTACAATATCGTACATTTTCATAAAAAAATATTGTGTATGTCATATCAAAACACGCCATCTAATATGAGCATATTGATAGAGTTCTAAAAGACAAGCAATAGCCCTAGTTGATTTGTCCTAGCCAATAGGTTTGCTATTATGAAGCTGCTTCCAAACCTAATGCCAAACCTTAATCCTGCCAATTATTTAAATTTTAAAATAATGCATATGCGATATAACGCATATGCAATATATCTTATTCATATCGCATATGCGAAATAACACATATGCGATATGAATAAGCTATATCGCATATGCGTTATATCGCATATGTGTTATATCGCATATGCAATATTAATATGCTGTAACGCAGATGCGATATATAGAATTATGTTCAGAGCTAATTTATGTGGCATGGCTTCTAGATTCACAATGTCACTAGATACTTCGAAGTTGTATGGGTGGTGGGTTCCCACTATAGATTAATTCATGGAAGTTCTTTAATGTTGCTAGAATAATTGAACTAGGTAAATTCTAAAGGTGCTATAGGTAAATTTTCACTAATTTGTTTTTGTCCTAACGCATCATTGTTCACCACCCTCATCCTCATCATCATCACCACCCTCATCCTCCTCATCATCATCATCACCCTCATCCTCATCTTCATCATCATCATCATATAGTCATCCTCCTCCTCCTCCTCCTCCTCTTCCTCCTCATCATTGTTCATCATCATCGTCATCACCATCACCCTCATCAGCTTCATCATCATCATCATCACCCTCATCCTCACCATCATCATCATCACCCTCATCCTCATCAGCATTGTCATGGTCATCATTGTCATCGTCGTCATCATCATCATCATCATCATCATCACCCTCATCCTCCTCCTCCTCCTCCTCATCCTCCTCCTCCTCATCATCATCCTCATCCTCCTCCTCCTCCTCCTCATCATCACCCTCATCCTCATCAGCTTCATCATGGTCATCATCGTCATCATTCTCATCCTCATCCTCATCATCATCATCATCAACCTCATCATCATCATCACCCTCATCCTCGTCATCATCATCACCATCCTCATCCTAATCATGATCATCATGGTCATGATCATCATTGTCATCATCACCCTCATCCTCATCACCATCATCATCATCATCATCATCATCACCCTCATCCTCATCAGCTTCATCATGGTCATCCTCGTCATCATCATCATCATCACCGTCGTCATCCTCATCCTCATCAACTTCATCATCATCGTCAACCTCATCATCATCATCACCCTCATCATCATCATCACCGTCATCATCCTCATCCTCATCATCATCATCATCATGGTCATCATCATCATCATCATCATCACCCTCATCATCATCATCTCCCTCATCCTCATCATCATCATCATGGTCATCATCATCATCATCATCATCATGGTCATCATCACCCTCATCCTCATCCTCATCCTCATCCTCATCATCATCATCCTCATCCTCATCATCATCATCA
>LPNX010168633.1:72473-89983 GCA_001517045.1 Pseudotsuga menziesii
CATCCTCCTCCTCATCATCACCATCATCCTCATCATCATCTTCATCGTCACCCTCATCCTCATCATCATCATCAGCCTCATCAGTATCATTCATCACCCTCATCCTCACCATCATCATCATCTTCATCAACAGCCTCATCCTCATCATCATCATCAGCCTCATCAGCATCGTTCATCACCCTCATCCTCACCATCATCATCATCTTCATCAACAGCCTCATCCTCATCATCATCATCATATTCATCATCCTCCTCATCATCACCATCATCCTCATCATCATCTTCATCGTCACCCTCATCCTCACCATCATCATCACCCTCATCCTCATCCTCATTAACCTCAATCCTCATCATCATCATTCATCACCCTCATCCTCATCCTCATCATCATCATTGTCATCATCATCATCATCATTGTCATCATCATCATGGTCATCATCATCATCATGGTCATCATCTTCATAGACAACCTCATCCTCAACATCATCAGCATCCTCATCATCATCATCATCATAATCCTCATCCTCATCATAATCACGTTCATCACCCTCATCCTCATGATCATGATCATCATCATTGTCATCATCATCATGGTCATCATCTTCATCGACACCCTCATCCTCAACATCATCAGCATCCTCCTCATCATCATCATCATAATCCTCATCCTCATCATCATCACGTTCATATCCCTCATCCTCATCCTCATCATCATCATCATCATCATCATCATTGTCATCATCATCATGGTCATTATCATCATCATGGTCATTATCATCATCATGGTCATCATCTTCATCGACACCCTCATCCTAAACATCATCAGCATCCTCCTCATCATCATCATCATCATAATCCTCATCCTCATCATCATCACATTCATCACCCTCATCCTCATCATGATCATGATCATGATCATCATCATTTTCATCATCATCATGGTCATCATCATCATGATGGTCATCATCCTCCTCATCATCACCATCATTGTTCACCATCATCTTCATCGTCACCCTCATCCTCATCATCATCACCATCTTTGTCATCATCATCATCATCATCATCACCCTTATCCTCCTCCTCCTCCTCCTCATCATTATCCTCATCCTCATCGTCTTCATCAACACCCTTATCCTCAACATCATCAACATCCTCATCATCACCACCATCATCATCATAATCCTCATCCTTGATCCAGGAGGATCCAAGAAGGCAAAAATTTTGAAGTCCTCCAATCTTGGCAAAAATGGCGTCAGATCAAAGGGCTCATCGAGATGATTCCAACGACGTTTGTTTCACCTCAAATGGACTCCGTATGAGAAAGCTATCGCGTTCTGTTGTATTGATAAAACAAGAAAATTTGGAAAAATGGGGGTGCCACGTGGCACCATTCACAGCGTGACACATGGCATTCATACTGTATGGCCATGATGATGTGGCATGTGTACAAACCAATGAGATGACGACATATGGCATGTACGAACGGATGACATGTCAATCCAATCGACAGTATGGACCAATGATGAAGTGACACATGGCAGTACGGTCGTGAGATGGCAGGTGACGTGGCAGACGTTGGCAGTCCAGTTGGCGTTCCATTCAGCACTACGATCTGAGTTGGCAGACAGCTTAGCAGTATGGGCATCCCACTTGTCGGCTTAGTCGACGGTACGATCACTGATGTGGCGACCGAGTGGACCAATCCACTCTCGCCATGTGGCAGTCGTATGTTGGCCAAAAGTTTTCCATTCTCAGCCTCTACAGGATTCGAACCGGCGACCTCATATCTACTTCCCCAACGTCTTTACCAGTGCGCAAGAAGATATTGCTTGGCAATGGATTGGGCGTGAAACTATTTAAAGTTGCTGCTTGTTTTCATATGGGTGCGAAAAGGGGCCGGGGCTAGCCCCGACCCTTGGTCATTGTCGAGCACCCTAAATGCAGATAAATTGTTATCAACACACAGAGCATGCGAGATTTATTGTCAACTCGAGAAAGTCTTTTATTTCAAAGGATAGATGCACAATTTATGCTTAAACACTAGTTCATTATAGTTAAACATTTTATCCCTAAACAACCATGTTCATCCCCTAGAACTTACGTTGTCCCACCAATCTTCTAAACACTACAAATTCAAATCCTTCCTACCATGTATCAACAGGAAATGAAATCAAATTCAAATAACCATTGCAGACAGAAAATAAATCCTATTCATATCCCAAAGTAAATGATCTACCTATTCAATTTAGTCGCTCTTGAAATCCATACACATAAACTAATTGTAATCTAGAAATTCAATTGCACCTAATTAAGTTCAGCTACCTTAAAGAATTGAATTGCAGAAATGAAAGTCAACAATTATAACGATAAAATGATTGCAGGGATTCGTGGGACATCAATATGGAACCGTGAGATGAACAAAGCTGTGTACAGCTATTGGCTGAATCACACAAAGGAAACTTCCTATTCAGTCGACTATGATCCTGTAGCAATTATCAATCTCAAGAAAACATAACACTGCAATTTCACACATCCTACTGTGGCGCACACAAGCAATATAATCAACAGAACATCACACCATAATTAATTCAGAAATCCTACTTTAACTCAGCAATCTCTGCAGAAGGCGGGCCCAGCCTTCACGCAGAGACGCTGGATGAACAATGTACAGCTCCCTTAAATCAACAGCAACTCTTTGTATTAAAAGAAATAATGAGTACAGATTACTTCCACTGTCAATACAAGAATGAATTATCTATCTTCCAACCCCCTGGGTCGAGACATCCTCTCACTTTTATGCATACAAACTATAACAGCCGATCCTATTACCAAGGGCAGCCATGAAGATCTATGATCTTCAGGCGCCCTGAATAAAACTGGTTGTTACAAAACGTGGCATAGTGCAAATATAGAAAATTAGAGAAAGCCGTAGACTGGCCCAGAAGTGGCGATCTTCACAGACCGCCATGATATTCGAACAGCTATACTAAAGATCCCCCGATCGTAGCACATTCTGGTACAGCTACTTGATATGGCTCTGTCCGGAATGTTGCATGAAAATCACATGCCTTAATCGATGATTGAAGGATTGAGGATCTTCTTGGATCATGAATGCCCCTTCTCTCAAGACTTGTTCAACTCCCTTTTCCTGCAGTCAACTCATCTTGCGCTATCTTCATAAATCACAACAAATTAGCACAAATGAGAGATAAACAGCCTTAATTGTCACAATCATAAGCATCGATAAGATGAAACAATAATCAGTCTTACCTTAGCAATTTAGGGGATAAAGTGAGAAGGGACAGGTCTGATTAGCATGCTAAACGTGTAAAACAAGGGAGGAAAAGGTGGTTAAAGATGGTTAAAAAAGGACCAATTGTGGACTCAACATCTCCCCCCAACTACCCTGTTGCATGTCCTCATGCAACAATCTGCATCATTCGGAGTCTGAATCCTGCATTGAGCTCTGCTCGTGGAGGGAAGAGAAATTGCAGGGAAATTCAGGTTTCTCATCTGTCTTCAGAAAACCCCTGTGAATAACCCAGTACTGCCAACATCTCTGCTCCTCTACCCTAGTCAAGGAAAAATCCATGTTGTATGGTTTTGCTAGCCACCAAATAAGAGGAAATTTGAATTTTAAACCCAGCCAGTTAACTCCACATTCCTTCATACTCCCTACGTAGCCCTTGACTCTAGAGAGTGCATGTTTAAAATTCTTAAAACAGTAGGGGTCTCGGTTCCTTAGTGTAGAAGAGGCAGCCTGCCATCTGTGCTTGCTGCCTTCCAATGCAACCTGTTGCTTCCTGGAAATGGATTTGGTACAGGTGGAGATTACCTCTTCCTGCAAGTTCATAATTCGTTGCACCTGGGAAGGACTGGAAAGGAGACTTCTGTATCGTGCCAAGAGAATGCCAGGATTCTGAGGCTCACTACGAATCCATAAATTAGTATGAGCTTCATTGTGGGAAAAGGTCTGAAAATACCTTTCCTACTAAACATGGTTTCTCACGAAGGAGGCAAAGGCTCTGAGCTGAACATCCCTGCAAATGGAACAGGATTCGAGTGGCAATCCAAAGGGCAAGCCATCTCGTGCAAGTATAGTTCACATAGTAAGTTCTGCTCCTCAAACCTGCTTCCAAAGAATGTCTCCAAAAATTTCTCTGAGGTTGCGATTTCAAACGACCTCCCTTCCTGTACACCTTTTAATTTAAACTAGACGAACTGCTCGAAGAGAAATACCGGATAAGAGGAAGAGGGCTTCCTAGTGCCTATGAGTTCTTGAGATAAAGCGTACATCTGATCCTTCTCCTTCTGCATGCCCTGAAACTTTCTCAATTCCCTCATTTTGTTCTGCAGCTCCTCTAACTGAATTCTGTGAGCCATACGTTCTTCAGCCCCCTGCTCTTCCAATGCTCTAATAATTCTTCTATGCTCACTTAAAGCAATCATCTTTTTCTGGTTTTCTTCCACCTGATTTTTCCATTTGGTCACTTCCATCCTCAGGGCTGAGACTTTTGCTGTGAGGTTTAAAATTTCCTTTTTGTAATGCTCTTCCTGCTCTGAATCAAAATCAATAAAACTTATGAGAGGTGCTGGTTCTTGTGTGGCAGCAACATCCCCTGGATTACCTCCCACAGCTGTATTCATAGCTTGTTGAGACACTGGTTCTTGTGAGATAGTGTCTTCTCCCTGGTCAGCTTGCATTTCTGAATCTGATTCTTGTGTTGCTGGTTCTTGTGTCGTGGCAACATCTTTTAAACTCTCCTCAGCATCCATCTCCATTTCTTTAGGGGCACTGGTTCTTGTGTGGCAGTGTCTCCCTCCTGCATTTCTGAATCTGATTCTTGTGTTGCTGGTTCTTGTGTAGCAGCAACATCTTTTAAACTCTCCTCAGCATCCATCTCCATTTCTTTTAGGGGCACTGGTTCTTGTGTGGTAGTGTCTCCCTCCTGCATTTCTGAATCTGATTCTTGTGTTGCTAGTTCTTGTGTAGCAGCAACATCTTTTAAACTCTCCTCAGCATCCATCTCCATTTCTTTTAGGGGCACTGGTTCTTGTGTGGCAGTGTCTCCCTCCTGCATTTTTGAATTCAATGTTTGTGTTGCTGGTTCTTGTGTAACAGCAACATCTCTGTCCTCCTGCCTCTGATATTGGACATCTTCCCCATCGTACAATTCTTCTTCAAGGAGCTCAGTGTCAAATGAGGCTATTGTCTGTTCATCCTCACTCCACTGTGTATTGGGTATGATATCCATCCCCAGGTCATCTTCTAATTGAAATTCAGAACTCCCTGCTGCAATTCCCAAGGATGTTGGTTCTTGTGTTACAACATCCTGGATTGCTTCTTCATCCTGGATTAGCTCTGTATCCTGGGAACTTTCTGGAGTTACCGTGCAGGTCTCTTTATTAAATTTCAGGGTGTCCTCCATCCCCAGTTCTTCTCCCACCTGCTCTGCCATTTGGACAAGTATACTCAGGGTCGCTGGTTCTTGTGTTACAGCCCCCTGTTCCGATTCATTAATGTCCTGGCCTTGTGGTTCATCTTCTATCATTTCTGCATCATGGGAGCCTCCTGAGTTCAGAGTGCAATCCTTGTCTCCATCATCATTCCCAATTTCCTCCTTTTTCTCCTCTGTCGCAGGATTGGTGGCAGCTTCAGCAAGGATGATCAAAGATGCATCATCTTCTTTTTCCGTAGCTTCCTCTGTTGTGGCCTCGAGCTGCTGAGCTGTACAGGTGCGAAGTATGATCTATTGGCCTACCTCCTTGAAAATTTCCCCACAGGCAGGACAAATCACTCGCTCATCTTCCTTACCAGGCTTGGTAGAATTTGATCCCTCCAACTATTTTGCAGCTTCCACCAATGTATATATTTTCTTCTCTCCTTGTTTCCTGCAGGTTTCCTTCCATGTCTCCACTTCCCTACGAAGTACTTGGACCTCTTCCTTTAATAATGTATTTTCTTCCAACAGTCCTTCAATGCTGGGTTCTTCCTCAACTAGCCTCTGTGGAGCATCCATTGGCCTTGGTACAAGAATCGGGAACTCAACTTGTGCCTCCAAGGTTGTCCATCTTCTTTTGACTGCCTTTGTCACTACAACTGATTTAGTTATTTTTCTTCTGACTGGTGGGGTTATATTGAGTTCCCTAATTAATCTCTTCCTTTTCCTTTGAGGTGTTTCCTTTTCTGGGGCTAGCATATCAGGATTCATTGCTGGGGTCACAGGAATATTCTCTTGCTCCTCTGGCCGTTCCTCCACAATTAGGGTTCCTCCTCCCCACTCAGGTGAGGATTCAATAGTGACTGGTTCAAAATGTTCTTCAATTGCCCTGGCTCTGCCATATTCAGGTTCAATTGTCGCAGCATTCAATGCTGCTCCAATTTCTCCTTCTGATGTCAGAGCTGCCCTGTTGTCTGTGTTTTCCTCAGGATTTTTATCAATACCCTCCCCCAATGGTTCTGCTGGTGCAATTTCATCCCCCCCCCAACGACATTGGGGGGACACTGATCCGCCTGATGTAGTTGAATATGTTCCTGCTCTACTGGGATACCTAGCACAGGAGTAGGTTTCTGCGGGTGAGTTGTGTGCGCAGCAATGAATTGGTCCCAGGTTATATTGTGCTGGGTGAGGGTTTTTGAAATGATTAACTTTATAAGACCATGGTGGGTTAGGGAAACTGCATGTTGATGTTTATCACTTTGGACATATGTCGCCATATGACGTAGGGCATGAAGCAGATAATATGGAATGTTCAATAAAATACCATGGCGGAGATGAGAAAGCAATGGTAGATCAGAATTGTAAACAGTTTGGTACCTACCTTCACAGGTGATGTACTTCTTGAGAAAGACAGCAACCTGATCCCATGGCCGCGGCAACGAGGACAGTGCAATTCCTCTTCGTGATGATTGAACTTGCTCCCCTTCTCGGAAAAATTCTTCCCGTGCAAGCGTCGTGGAAACTCATCGTCCAAACCATGCTTTTCCCTCCCGTGGGATAGCAGTAACCTCAGATATAACAGTCTCAGAGACTTCTATCCGCAGCCCCATACTTCAGAGTGAGTGTCTCGGAGGTTCAAAGCAAATTGCAACGCTGCTTCCTGGTTAAATCCGTCTAGGCGCTCAAAATATTCAATCCATGAGCCAGCGGCTTGAAAGATAGCAAAACCTCAGGATTGGTCCTGAGTTCTTGTGTATTCAAAGGTTCATGATGAGCTGGAAGCCCCATAGTTCTGGATGCAGAGTTATAGAGTCCAAAAATGGATTTTGCAGAGCAGAGGATGCATAGAGCGCTGAGCAGAGATGTTGAGAAAAGATGGTAAATTTGGAAAGTGCAGTACAGAGGGAGGTTCGAAATTTTTATGCCAAATTGGGGAAGGTGGCGGTGATAAGTTGTTACGTCGCACGGGGGAATGGATTAATTAAGCCATAATGATAATACGTATAAAGGTACGATTGATATTACTAAATCAATTCAACACTTAATCACGTGAAAATCAACGCCATACCTCGTGTGACTGTGCGTCGGATAGCCTGCGGAGAATGATGAAACGTGTAATCGCTGACGCTGCAAAGCCGAGCTCGTACACAGGCATTAAGTTGATCATAATGACGCGGATAACGCCATAATTCCTTCTACCAATGAAACAAAAACCATCGCGTTGCCGGGGTCGGAATGATGCCAAGTTGGCCGGCACAAGTAGGATAAATCAGGGCCATATCTAGTAGCGGAAGCAATTTTCTTGCGTTACTCAGGAGTTACAGCTGCAGATTGGAAAAAAAACAGACTCTACTGCTGGAAATGTCCGCAAAATAGAGCAGAATTGCAGTTGCCAAGAATAAGATTGCGGCCAACTACAAAAATGGTGCAGCTGCCCAAAGTGGTTCAAGGTGTCGGGAAAAGATTGGCGGACACAGGAGCAATCACGGCTGCGGAAGAAAAAGCTTCATGGTCTTGGGAAAATTTGTCACAGCCGCCGGGAAGTTATGTTCAGCCGCCGGGGAATTGCGTTCAGCCGCCGGGAAATTGTGTTCAGCCGCCGGGAAATATTTTTCACGGCCACTGGGAAAAGGATTATTTGGGTCATCGGGAAAAGCGTCACGACTGCTGAAAGATATATTGCAGCCGCTGGAAAGTTATGATCAGCCGTCGGGAAACTGTGTTCATCCGCCGAGAAACTGTGTTCAGCCGCCGGGAAACTATGTGCAGCCGCCGGGAAACTATGTTCAGCCGCCGGCAAATTTTATTTTGGGGAAAAAAGAAAATGCGACGCGGGGAAGCAGAGGAAGACGACGCCAGTTCGACAGGCCCAATCTGGTCATTCGCCGAATACTTCCTTGTGAATTTTTGAAAAATAACAACAACCGACACGATCAAATGCAAAAGGAAAATAACGAATTATACACTACAGTAGGAAAAAAAATTATTTATGTACAACGATTCAAAGTGTGATTTACAGTTCAAGAGTTGGCAGAGGCAAGGAGAAGCTCCTGCCTCGGTGTCAGCTGATACTCTGGATCGGCGGTGATTTGCGAAATGAATGCATCTTTCGAAATAAGTTTACAATACAGTCGCAGTCTGTGGCCATTAGCAAGTAATGGTAGTCGATTGTCGTCAATGGTCACCAGACGGACAGTGCCATTGTCAAAGACCCTGTCAACCAAATATGGACCTAGCCACCTTGTACGCAATTTACCTTTAAAATCCTTTTTGAATCTAGAGTCATAGAGTAACGCCCAGTCTCCTTCGCTGAAGACTTTCTTTTTAATAAATCGGTCATGCCAATTAGATCTTTGTTGCTGAAGCAACAACGTCTGGTCCACTGTAGCCAACTGCTTCTCATCTAATTCATTTAATTGATTCAATCTTCGCTTCTGGGCCTCTGTTACATCCAGATTCATTTCGGTGGCTGTTCTCAGGGTTTTAATCTCAAACTCAATTGGAAAGATGGCACTCTTTCCATACACTAAATCATATGGGGAGAAACCTGTGGTGTCGTGCCAATTCGTGCGATATGCCCATAGTGCTTCCAGAAGCCTGTCAGCCCAATCCTTTCGGTGGCTGTTAACTGTTTTAGTAAGGATTTTCTCAATAACCTTATTGGTACTTTCCACCTGACCATTAGCTTGGGGGTGGTAAGGTGAAGACACCCTGTGCTGCACATGATATTTCCGGAGCAGGGATTCAAATTGGTGTGACATGAACTGTGGCCCCCCATCAGTAACTACTTCTTTTGGTACCCCAAAATGGGTAAAGATCTCACCGTACAGAAAATCAATCACTGCCTGGTCATTAGCCTTGGCCAAAGCTACAGCCTCCACCCACTTGGTCATATAATCAGTACAAACCAGTATGTAGACCTTCTGTCTGGAAGGAGGACTGATAGGGCCAATGAAATCCAGTGCCCATCTATCAAATGGTTCAGCTACAATTTGATCCTGTAGGGGTATCTGATCTATTTTATTCGGTTGGCCCATCCTTTGGCAGCTGTCACAGGACTGGACATACCTTTTAGCATCCCTAAACAGAGTCGGCCAGTAGTAGCCCATCCGTAGTGCTTTATGCCCTGTTCTTTTATCTGCAAAGTGCCCTCCACACGGCCCTTCATGACAGGCTTTTAATATAGGAAAGATCTCATCTTCTCTTACACATCTCCTGATCTCAAGATCAGGCCCTGTGTAGAAGAGATGACCATTTAACCAACAAAACCTGGCACTCCACTGGATAATTTTTCTTTTTTCTCGTTTTGACATATATGGCAGAAGCTTTCCTGCAACCAAATAGTTAGTGACGTCTGCATACCATGGAGAATGAGCTGAAAGTGCAAATAGATGTTCATCTGGGAAAGCATCCTCAATAGGCAAACTGTCATCACTGTTAGTAAATCGGGATAAAAAGTCAGCAACAACATTTTCCTTCCCAGGTTTATCTATAATGGTGATATCAAATTCTTGCAACAACAAAAGCCATCTGGTCACTCTGGCAT
This sequence comes from Pseudotsuga menziesii, assembly GCA_001517045.1. Classification (NCBI taxonomy): domain Eukaryota; kingdom Viridiplantae; phylum Streptophyta; class Pinopsida; order Pinales; family Pinaceae; genus Pseudotsuga; species Pseudotsuga menziesii. The sequence continues at coordinate 82,461 of LPNX010168633.1, forward strand.
TGGTAACAGGTTTATTCATTAAGTATTTAATAGCAGAGTGGTCAGTGTGCACAAATGTAGGATACCCAGTGATATAATGTCAAAATTTATTGATAGAGTAAACAATAGCTAGGAACTCTTTTTCAGTAACAGTATAATTAAGTTTAGCAGGGGCTAGGTTTTTGCTAACATAGTAAATGGCATAAGGTACTTGGCCATCCTGCTGTCCTAATACTGCTCCAATGGCAGTGTCGGAAGCGTCTGAAGAAATATGGAAGGGCAGGGTCCAATTAGGTCCCCTTAAGATGGGGGTTGTGGACAGCTTCTCTTTAAGCACATCAAATGCTGTCTGGCATGCTCTATTCCACACAAACTGTGCATCCTTCGTGAACAGAGAGAACAAGGGAGAGGCCAGTTTGGAGAAATTCTCTATAAACCTTCGATAGTACCCTGCATGTCCCAGAAAGCTTCTCACCTCTTTTTGAGTGGAAGGGGTAGGTATATTCTTTATCACCTTGATTTTTGAAGGGTCTACCTGAATGCCATTGGCAGAGATAAAATGACCTAATACCACCCCCTCGCTCATCATCATGTGGCACTTTTCAGTGCTTAATGCGAGCTGAGTCTGCTCATAGCGAATTAAAACTTTCTTTAAATTCTCCAGTGCTTCGTCAAAGTCCCTGCCATAGGGAGTAAAATCATCCATGAAGATTTCCATACTATCATTGACTAATTCAGAGAATATGCCAATCATAGCTCTTTAGAACATTGCTGGTGTGTTACATAATCCAAAGGGAAGCACTCTGTAGGCAAACGTTCCCCAGGGACAGGTGAAGGTGGTTTTATCCTGATCCTCAGGAGCAATCTGGATTTGGTTGTACCCACTAAAGACATCTAGGAAGGAGAAAAACTTCTTCCCAGATAGGGTATCAAGTACTTGGTCAATGAAGGGCAAAGGGAAATGATCCTTTTGAGTTGCTTTGTTCAATTCCCTGTAATCAACACAGACCCTCCATTTCCCATTTTTCTTGGGTACAATCACGAGTGGAGAGACCCACTCACTATCTGAAATAGGATATATAAATCCTGCCTCCAAAAGTTTCTAGATTTCCTCCTTTACTATATCCCTCAGCTTGGGGTTCATGCGTCGTTGGGGTTGACACACAGGCCGGGAGTCACTTTTAATATAAATGTGATGGGTGCACAGACTAGAGGGAATACCCCTCATCTCTGTATACTCCCAGGAAAATGCCCTCTTGTGTTCTTTCAAGAGGCTGATCAGGCGTTTCTGTTCCTCTAAGGAGAGACTAGGATTGATATTCAAAGTTCTTCTAGGCTCTACCTCAATAGGACTACTCTCTGAATTCTTCACAACCGGGATTATATTTGTGTCACCCACTAAGGCTTCTTCTGTAAGATTTTCTTGTTCTTCCTTGCCCAAGGTGGTGTTCAGAATTTGATAGACCTCTCTATTCACTGAAGCGGGTTCACTGATGAAATTGCTAATAGTGTCATCTTCTGTCTCATTTTTAAAACTTAAGGCCTTCCCTATAGTCAATAATGGCTGAACATCCTCCTCCTCCTCCTGCTCTATCCAAAGAGAAGCTTTAGCCTCTAGACTTGGCTGAGCTGGAGGATAAAGGGTGAGATTTTTAGTATCCATACCATCTGATATAGTCATGGATCCCGATCGACAGCTGATGCAAGCATCAGCTATGGCCAACCCAGGTCTCCCCAGGATCAATGGGTGTCCCCCGAGCTGCGATTTTGGTTGTAATACCAAAAAGTCAGCTGGGTACTCCCATGAATCTACTGAGATGACAAGGTCGTCCAGAATCCCTTCGGGTCTGATGGTGGATCTGTCTGCTAATTCCAAAATAGTAGGGGTCGGTCTAAGGTTAGTGAGCCCAAGATTCTTTACAGTATCTATTGTGATAACGTTGATTGCTGCTCCTAGATCCACTAGTACGTTGGGTATTTGTGTCTGTCCTATCTGTACAGTAACGGTAGGATTGCCAGGGTCATCATATTTAGCCACAGGGGCTTTTCCTGTCATCAAGGCAGATAAGTTTCCTATGACGTGTACTGTGGGCGGATCCCTGGGTTTCCTTCCTGCTCTCTTAGTGCACAGGTCCCGCATTGTTCTAGCGTAAATAGGGACATCTTGAAGAGCTTGAAGAAGGGGGATTTTGACATAAAGGTTCCTTAACTCTCCGAGGAGGTTAAACTGAGATTTCCCCCCCGTTCTAGGTAGCATTAGTCTTTCGGGGTATGGTGGTTGCTTAACCAACTGGGAAGGTTGTGTATTATCAAATTTATCATTAGATGTTTCAGCCATCCCTTCTAAGGGATGTTCAACATCTTCAATGATAGGAGCTATCTCAAATGGATGCTGCGAATTTCCTGTTTCTTTATGCACAGAGGGTGAAACATCCTCTGTGATTACAGGATCTACAATTTTCCCAGATCGTAAATGAATTTCGTTGCAGGGTACAGGGGAAAGAGAGTAGGCTGGCATATTGACAGTCTCCAATTGATGGACTGCTTTATTATTCAGGTTGGGGTTAGGTTGGGCAGGCAGCTGAGGTCGAATCGGGACGGAATTATTCTGCAGCTGCGGTGGGTATTGAGGATATGGAGGAAATTGAGGGAATTGGGGAAACTAAGGAGAATATGGTGGCTGTTGAGGTGGAGGTGGTTGAGGAAACTAGTTCCCAGGATGGAAATTCCTCCATCCAGGAGACCACGACGTCGGTTGATTTGGTGGCTGTGTCCAAGGACTCCATGCGTTATAGTTTTGCATTGCAGGTTGGGAAGAGTTCCACTGAGTATAATTTGAAGGGAATTGCGTATTCACATTTTGCATATTATTATTCCAATTTCCCATATTATTCAAAAATGGAAACGAGTCTGGGGACATACTTTGATTTCGAGGCTGCCACGATTTCTTCTGCGCAATAAAGTAGGCTGCTTCCACATCCGGGTTTGATGCCTGCAGAACGGCCTTTACTTGAGGAAGTGCGGCGCATTCCTTCATGTCGTGGTTCAGCTCACACAGCTAACATACATTTACGTTGTCAAGCGGGCATTCTCTTACTGGATGATTCTTTCTACATCGGGGGCAGAACACACCTAATGTGAGATCCTCCACTGCTTGTTTTTGTTTTGCTTTCAGGACGTTGATCTTCGAGGAGATAGAGCTCATCATTTCTGTTTTGAAATTTTCAAGGAGGTTGCCTATCTCTGCACGGGTGGCGCCTCCATTAGATGATTTCTGGGTTCTATCGAAGACGTCACGTTCTAGCTTATCTCGTTTGTCCCGCTTATTGTTCCTGGACGACCCCTGGAGTATCTCTTGCATAGTTCCACAATTTTGTCAAAAGGTTCCTTGGAGATATCTCCCTTACCAAGCAGATTTAACATGTCTAAACAATCATCCCTTATCCCACGGAGCAAAATTATCTTGAGTACATCCAACCCCATATTTGTCTGCCCAGCTCTCTGCACATTGTACAGCAGTCTTTCCACGATATCCTCCAAACTTTCATCCTCCTTCTGCACCATTTTAAATAATTCTTCTCTCTTTTCCTTGGTGTTACAATACTCCTGATATTTTTCCAGGAACAATACTCCTGATATTTTTCCAGGAACACTTGTTTCATTGTATCCCAATTAGCAACTATTCCTCCCCCAAGGCTCATGAACCAGCGTAATGCATTGTCCTTCAGGGTAGCAGGAAAAAGTTTTAACTTTTGGGCATTGGTGATATAATCGTAGCTGCGACAAAGAATATCAAATTCAAAAAGGAATTCGTCTGGGTCTTCTGCAGCCTTTCCATGGAAACGAGGTAACACCGATGGTGAGATATTCTTCATAGGAGCTGCCCCATCTGGTTGTTGAATCAGAAATTGCAATGTAGCCACCATTCCTTCTGGCAGGGAACGGTTCCCATGATGATAGTTTTCTCCCATCACTTCTTCCTCGTCAGCCCCATGTCGGTTACTCATCTCCTCTGCTGTTTCCTCCTCTTTGTTTCTTCCTGTGTTCTTTTCTTCGTCCTTCTCTTGTTCCTCGTTCTTTTCCTTGTTCCTCCACTGACCCTCGAACCTCTGGTGGTACTAATCCCACTCTTCCTTAGTTACAAGCCTCCCGTTGATGTGATAGTCTGGACCTCTACCAGCAGGTCCCGTGGTAACAGCTGTGTCTTTGTCTGCAGGGATGGCCGAGGAAGTCGCAGCTGCTCGTATGTTCTCCATCGTGGATCCCGACGCTGGCACCCCGGGATCGGCAGGGTTTCTTCTGATAGGAGTGTCTTGAAGACGAGCCCTAGTGGATGAATCAGTTCTATCAACAAGGTTGTCGATGAACGTTCTTCTGCCCAATGGTGTTCCTCGACCACGACCCGAGCCACCCGCACTGTTAGTATCTTGTGGGGTTTTAGGAGTTGGGAGTTGATCGCGTTTTACCCTTCTCGTATTCATGCAACCCAAATCATTTCATCAAAAAGAATAAAAAGAGACTGACTAGAACCAATTACCAAATGCAACTAATGCTAGTGTTTAATTTTTTATCCTTCCCCGGCAACGACACCAAAATGTCGAGCACCCTAAATGCAGATAAATTGTTATCAACACACAGAGCATGCGAGATTTATTGTCAACCCGAGAAAGTCTTTTATTTCAAAGGATAGATGCACAATTTATGCTTAAACACTAGTTCATTATAGTTAAACATTTTATCCCTAAACAACCATGTTCATCCCCCAGAACTTATGTTGTCTCACCAATCTTCTAAACACTACAAATTCAAATCCTTCCTACCATGTATCAACAGGAAATGAAATCAGATTCAAATAACCATTGCAGATAGAAAAGAAATCCTATTCATATCCCAAAGTAAATGATCTGCCTATTCAATTTAGTCGCTCTTGAAATCCATACACATAAACTAATTGTAATCTAGAAATTCAATTGCAGCAAATTAAGTTCAGCTACCTTAAAGAATTGAATTGTAGAAATGAAAGTCAACAATTATAACGATAAAATGATTGCAGGGATTCGCGGGACATCAATCTGGAACCGTGAGATGAACAAAGCTGTGTACAGCTATTGGCTGAATCGCACAAAGGAAACTTCCTATTCAGTCGACTGTGATCCTGTAGCAATTATCAATCTCAAGAAAACATAACACTGCAATTTCACACATCCTACTGCGGCGCACACAAGCAATATAATCAACAGAACATCACACCATAATTAATTCAGAAATCCTACTTTAACTCAGCAATCTCTGCAGAAGGCGGGCCCAGCCTTCACGCAGAGACGCTGGATGAACAATGTACAACTCCCTTAAATCAACAGCAACTCTTTGTATTAAAAGAAAGAATGAGTACAGATTACTTCCACTGTCAATACAAGAATGAATTATCTATCTTCCAACCCCCTGGGTCGAGACATCCTCTCACTTTTATGCATACAAACTATAATAGCCGATCCTATTACCAAGGGCAGCCATGAAGATCTATGATCTTCAGACGCCCTGAATAACACTAGTTGTTACAAAACGTGGCATAGTGCAAATATAGAAAATGAGAGAAAGCCGTAGACTGGCCCAGAAGTGGCGATCTTCACAGACTGCCATGATATTCGAACAGCTGTACTAAAGATCCCCTGATCGTAGCACATTCTGGTACAGCTACTTGATATGGCTCTGTCTGGAATGTTGCATGAAAATCACATGCCTTAATCGATGATTGAAGGATTGAGGATCTTCTTGGATCACGAATGCCCCTTCTCTCAAGACTTGTTCAACTCCCTTTTCCTGCAGTCAACTCATCTTGCGCTATCTTCATAAATCACAACATATTAGCACAAATGAGAGATAAACAACCTTAATTGTCACAATCATAAGCATTGATAAGATGAAACAATAATCAATCTTACCTTAGCAATTTAGGGGATAAAGTGAGAAGGGACAGGTCTGATTAGCATGCTGAACGTGTAAAACAAGGGAGGAAAAGGTGGTTAAAGATGGTTAAAAAAGGACCAATTGTGGACTCAACAGTCATCCACTTCAGAGATGTAATCGGGAGCTCCGACCGGTCCACATGAAATGTAACCGTGCCAACGCATAACGGTTATCACCATTGCAACGGATACAATGAAATGGTTAAGTTCCCGCCAATTATTTCGACATGTGCTCCTCAAAAACTATACGAGATGGGGTAAAAGTGGGTTTTTAAACCAACTCTATTTTATAACAAAGTTTGGTTTATAAAACTAATTCACATAGTTGGTTTTCAGTTTAAACAAAGTTTTAAAAGAAATATGCCACTTATATGGGTGGTTGAAACCATAACCCAAAACCAACTTGGAGAAGTTGTAACCAAGGCCAAGATAGGCAAATTAGTTGCAACCAAAGGAATCCATGAGAGTCATGTGAAGAAGGGAAAGCCAACCTATATAAACCCATTTATTTTCCATTTCCCACTCATGCTTTGGAGTGGAGACTTTGTAGCTAAAGGAGAGAAGGGAGATTGCGTAGCTCTGCAGGAGGAAGGTACAAGTGTTTATACTCATTTTACATCGTCTTCAGGCTTCGAAGTTGCTGGAAGCAGTCTGGTTGTGTTTTGGGCAGTAGTTCTCTTCCTGACCATTGTCGCCAAGGTATCATTGTATCATTGTCATGTATTTTTCCTTATGCTGAGATTATAGATCGGCCCTCCTATTGAGAAGCAGGCTCGAAGACGTAGTCCATCCTGGATGAACTCCGTTATCAACTTGTTGTCTTTATGTGCATATTGTCTATGCTGTTTGGTTCTCTTCTTATGGATTTGTGAGCTTCATTCATGCTCTTTATGCAATTCATGTTAACGTCATAGAGTAGAAAAGATCTTGTTTTCGGATCAATCCTCATCATCATCCTCCTCCTCATCATCATCATCACCATCATCCTCATCATCATCATCATCATCATCATCATCCTCATCCTCATCATCATCACCCTCATCCTCATCATCATCATAATGGTCATCATCATCATCATCATCATCGTCGTCATCATCATCATCACCCTCATCCTCCTCCTCATCATCATTGTCATCATCCTCCTCATCATCACCATCATTGTTCACCATCCTCCTCCTCCTCCTCCTCCTCCTCCTCCTCATCATCATCATCATCACCCTCATCCTCCTCGTCCTCCTCCTCATCATCATCCTCATCCTCATCGTCTTCATCAACACCCTCATCCTGAACATCCTGAACATCCTCATCATCACCATCATCATCATCATAATCCTCATCCTCATCATCATCCTCATCATCATCATCATCACCACCCTCATCCTCATCATCATCATCATCATCATCATCCTCATCCTCATCATCATCACCCTCATCCTCATCATCATCATCATGGTCATCATCATCATCATCATTGTCGTCGTCGTCATCATCATCACCCTCATCCTCATCATCATCATCATTGTCATCATCCTCCTCATCATCACCATCATTGTTCACCATCCTCGTCATCATCATCAT
>LPNX010168688.1:0-64472 GCA_001517045.1 Pseudotsuga menziesii
AAATGATTGATAAAACATTAGTAAATTATTAAATGATTGAAGCGCCGTCGCTTAAGCGACGCTTAGGAGGATAGCCGTCGCTTAAGCGACGCTTGCAAGCCTAGTCGTCGCTTAAGCGACGCTTATCACCATCATTACAAAAAAAAAAATTATCTTCCTGATTTTTGGCACTGTTAAAATAAAAAATCCGCGCGCCGTCGAAAAAAACCGTCGGATTTTGGATCGAAATCTAGTAGTGCCAGAACAGACGTAAGGAGCTCGACAACAATGAAAAAGAACAAGTCGAGTTCCTTAACAAATGCAGAAACCTCGCGCAATCTGTGATACCTGGACCGACATAGGACGACACTGACAAGCCCTTAGAAAGAGCTTATCAGCTATTTGAGAGCATGGTGTCGATGCTACAGGAACAAATGCAGGACACAAGAGAGGAACATAAAGAAGAAACAGATCGACTGTTGATGCAGCAGCATACAGCTTTTGCAGAAGCATACAAGCTACTCCAATATCACATGTAGGAGTCGGTTATTACTGAAGAAGTACTATGAGACTTTCCTGCTTATTATGGGAAAGTTTATCAGCAAACACGGCAGACCCGACAATAAATCCAAGTGCTTGAGAAGATAAAGAGCACTGAGGAATCACTTAGAATCACACTGTGAAAATCAAATAGTGCTTGAAACAGCCAAATTACAGAAGCAAGAGAGACAAGCACATCAGTGGGTGCAGCAAGCAATTCCAAGTTTAGAAAAATTAGACATCATCTTCCCATAGATGAAACGACTTTTTGAAACTGCAGAGGAAAAGGACCAGTTTATGGGTCCCGACATGGAAAGAATAGCAAAACTTTCCATTCAACAAAGGATGTCGATATTATCAAGTCTGACTACATTAACCATCGACATTCAAAAAGTACTGCAAAGTTGGACGGAATTCCAACATCAGCCGGCAGTAATAGCTGAAGCAATTGTCGAAGTCTGTGTACAGAAAAGACCAACCATCAGACTTCACAGCCCATGAAGATCAAACACAGAAATAACTACTTAAGATAGGCAAAGAAATTTTGGTACCTCCCTGTTTCTTCGATACGAAGAAACGTTTTGTTCGTGGGGGAGATGTTGGAGGAGCAAGTTGGTAAACCGACTAGAACGATAGCCGACTTAGTCGATTAGCCGACTAAGTCAATCAGTCGACTAATTAGAGATTAGGTCGGCCACATACAGGTCGTGTCAGTTGACCGAACCGATAGGTAGTTATTTGTAACTATTTTGTAATTCATATATATTAGGCTGTTGAGCCAGATGAGAACTCGGTTCAGTTCTCTGTATTGTATGGACCCTTTCATTATAATATAATCTGTTATTCTACCTACTTGTTCTTGTCTCTTGTTACTGCTATGTATGTGTGCTTTTAATGTGTATTACTAGTAACCCTATGTGATCTGTGAGATTACAACAATTTGGCATAATATAAAGTGAGATATATTCAAAGATCGTGAGTTTTTCCCAGCATAGGAAAGATAGACTTATTATATTTTTAATGTAATATTGTTTGGTAGCTGAAGATGAGTCAAAATCTATTGATTTCTCTAGACATTGAAGAAATTCTTATTTTTGTATAAATACACCTGTCTCTTAAAAGGTGAGTAGCCTAGATTGTTTATGAAATTGAAAGTGTGAGAAATACTTTGCTATGATGACATTTCTTAAATCATCATTAGAATTTCAAATATACTCTATGTTTGTTATGTGCTCATGTGATTAAACCATTGTCTTTGGTTTGATTTACATGGTTCCTATTTAGGAAAGAAACTCCCCCCTTGCTAAGATCAAGTAACGATTAGATAGAAATTCTTATTTTTGTATAAATACACATGTCTCTTAAAAGGTGAGTGTTGAGGCCTGAAAAATCGCAGGCAACAACAGCAAGGGATTCTCCCCAGTCAACGTTCCCAACTAGCCCGTGACTATTTGGTATGGGGAATCCGTCTGGTTTGCGGTCCGGCTACCGTAGGTCAAAGTAACAAAAACAAAGGTTTTACCGGTTGCGGCCCGGTCCACCGTGTGTATTTTTGTATTTTTGACTTAAGTATGATATGCATATGCCTAATTAACCATGCAGGGTGATAAGGATGCAAGGAGCATTCACAATGTGATGCGCAGGTTCTTACCTCTCATCTTAGCAATCACAAGCATCTCAATCACATATGCAGTAATAAAATAAAACTAACTATTTATCTATCTATCCCCGGGGAGAAAGCTATAATTTAATTATGAGTAATGTGTATTGTGCATGCATTATAAAGAGGAACTACAGTTAGCTGATGTTTCTTTCCACAATGCATGAACGATTAAAGATATTTCAACAACCAGATAGCCAATTGTTTTTTGAACAGCATACATTACTCATGGTGGTCATTCCACAAAATAAACCAGAAATCATTTAAACAAGAACATAGGTTCAAAGAGTTAGAACGATCTCACGGTTAATGGACAAAAAGATGAAAAACAAAATAGTTCATCTTTCAGCCATCCACTGCATAACATTTGAAAATGCCACCAATATTTCTCCAACAGGCAAACAATACTTCTTTATTGCAAAGAGAAATAGTTCTTCTTACAATATCGTTTCCATGTCCAACTGGAAAAAAAGCCCCCTCCTCCTTTCTAAGCTTTCTACATTTATACAAAAGGGTGATATGGTTGGGCTGCCCAAAGAAACATTTGGGCTTCCCAACTCTTCGTTTCCCAATGCTTGACTTTTCTCAAATGTTTTTTAGAAAATGTTACACATTACAAAAAGTGACCAATCCTTTACGTGGAGGGTCCCACTTGGGCATCTAGAAATTTCTTCCATGCCGAAGCTTCAGAGGCAATGCCCTCAAATGCACAAGGCTCTAAAAACTGAATATTGATCTCAAACTTAGCAGCCTGGTTCTTTATAGCCTCAATCCTGGCTGCACTCAATCGAAGCTGGTCCTCCAGAAGCTACATGCTGATAGCTGAATGATCTACTTCGCTCCTCAAGATCTGATCATCCAGGGCTTTAATATGTTGTACTTTAGCTTCCTCCTCCTGGTATGTCTTCTGCACCAGCTCCACAAAGGCGTTGTGATCTGGGAAAGCCTCAAGCCTCTATTCGGCCTCTATCTGGAACCAGTTGTAGGTAATGAGAAGCCTTCTGAAAAACTCGGTGCATGCTCCTTTTGTCTTCTTAACGGCCTTATTGAAATCCTCTGCGGTGTTGATAGCAAATTCCACTAAGTCATAATCCCGCTTGAGGGCCTGCTGATCCTTTGATGGTAGTTCTGCTGGAGTTTCTTCATTGTTTTCCAGCCTTGCCATTCTTGCAGTCAGGACTTCAAGGACGTCTTCAGATCTATCCACAAAGAAAGAGGAGGTTTCCAGGATTTCCTCCAATCGGCCATCTACCTGCAGCACTTTGCACCTCTCTCCCTCTATAGCAGTTTGTAGCTGCAGCATCTTAGCCTTTTGGGCCAAAACATGCTCTTTGAACGGTTGGAGGCTAAACTGTTGCTCCCTTGCTTCCTCCAGAGCAGTTGTTAGAGAAGAAACCTGCTCTTGATGTTTCTTTGCTTGTTCTTGAGTATGCATCTCACTGGCCTCCAAGATGATCTTTTGATGCTCTTCTAGCTCTTCTACCTTTCCCAGCAGTCGTTCCTTCTCCATATTTAGCTCTTGATATTCTTTCTGCACTCTCTCCAGAGACTCTTGTGTAGTTTCCATAACTTGTCTCTCCACTTGGAGGAGCTGCAGTTCATTCTTGGAGGCTCTCATCTCTTCTTTCATGTCCTCATACTTTCTTTTCAGACTATTGCTTTCTTCTCTTTCTTTCCTTAATGTATCCTTAAGTTGAGCATAAGATTTCTTGGATTGCTCCAAGTCTATCATGATCTTGTCTACATTATCCTCTCAAGCTTGGATTAATGCAGCTCCTACTTTGATGGTAAATCGAGGGTCCTGGTCTATTCCAAATACAACAGGTGTATCCGTTATCATTTTTCCAAGCAGACCTCCCGTTTCAATCTTCCTTTCTGTTCTCTTCATTATTCTCCTTGTTTCCCTATCATAGAAAACAGTGTTGAAGTCAGGGATCTCTTCCCCCTTTTTCTGCACAAAGGGGACCAGCTTGAGTGTGGGGACCATGGTTGTGCTGGCAGCAGGTATTTGTGAGTCCTGAACCTTGGGGTTCTCCACATCCTGGGTCTGCCCTGCACCTGTTTCAAAAGCTGACTGCTCTGTCTGTGTCAGCTTTAGCCTTTCAGGTTCTTACTTTTGGAGCTCCTCATCCAGCTTCTTTTTCTTTTCTTCTTCTTCTTTCCTTGCATCTTCTTCAGCTTTTCTAGCTGCCTCTTGCGTAACTTTTCTTTTCTCTTATTCTTCTATGTGCAGCCATCCTGCAGCTTCTTGTGCCAACCTCTGAGCTTCCTCATTTCTTCTCTTGGATTCCTCCTCAGCTTTTGCTTGCTCATCTCCCTTCCCACCTTTGGTGGTGATCTTCTTCTTGAATCTTATTCTCAAAGCTGTTATGTTCAAGGCACTTCAGAAGACAGATTATTCCCTATCCCAATGGTGGGTGTACTCAAAGTGGACGTTGCTCTCTTTCCAGTGCTCAGCTACTTTCCCACGGGAGTCATTTCTATGAAAAGGCATCTCGCCAAAATGAAACAATTCCAACTCTTCTACAAATTCATCAGCTTTCTTCACCCTATTGAACCTGTAACTTCCTAACTTGAAGGGTAAAGGAGGATAAGTAGTCTTCTTGTGCTCGAACAGAAATCTCCCTATGCCATTCAAGAAGACTTGCCTCACAGCCTCCTTGTGAATGATGTAGTCAGTAGCGTATTTGGGCAGCAAGGAAGGAGCTCTCGACCCTCCAAACATCCTGAAGTAAAGGCCATCTTCAGTCAGATAGTAGTCTGCATATTCTTGCATTACTTGCAGCGCCTCCTCTGACATACAATCACACTCCTTCAGGAAAATGAGTGTATATAAAGGCATAATGAAGTGCTCACAGACTTCTCGATAATGACTGTGATACTGGTGTGCCCACAGTGGTCTATAAGCAGAATAGATAGGCGTCCTCTCCCTGTCCCAGATGCACCTGAGGCCAGGGAAAGGCTGATTGCATAATATACAGTCTACAAGTATGGAACTCATGTAGAACTCAGATCTCTTTTGGGATACTCCACCCAAGGCTGAGGCCAAGCAGGCAGAGAGGTTGTTAGATACAATGCTGGCCCAGTTGAAAATTGTCCCCTGGGTTGCAACATAAAAAATGATGGGCATCCATTCCAATTTGAAGAACCTGCCATGTGCTCTTCCAAAAATCCTGTTGAGCATTAAAGCTATGAACCTATATGGGGTTCTTAAGCTAGCTGTATCATAATCACCCGTTGGCCTGTTTCTGAAATGTTTTCCAGGCAACAACATCTTTTTCATAGTTTCAACAAGGTCCATTCTAACGTTGTCCAGCCAATCATCAAATAAAAAAACTTGTGCTTCTGGAAAATGATAGGCCAGAGCTACATATCTAGGGCTATAAGCAGCATAGCCCTGCTTTTCAACATATTCCAGGATCATTGTGGTGACATCTGCCCAGGGCAGAATCCAACCGATGTGACTTCAGAGCATGGGAACAGCTCTGGTCTGGTGGCGATCTTCATCAGTGAAGATCTCTCTATGTTGGTATATATGGATTCTTCTTCCAAGCCTATATCAGGAACTTCCCTGCGCGTGATCAGCCTGTAAATCTCCCCCCACTGGTACTTAGGCTCCACACCAGATATACACTTAGTGTCTTCGTATATGTGTTCTGTTTTGGTGACAACTTCCACTTTTGGTTCCTCCTCGACCACAGGGGCCTTCTTCTTTTTCCTTTTTGACATTGTGAGTTCGAATTCTTCCTGTCATATATAACATTGTGAATATTTATCCATTCCCGGTTAAGTAGCGAACATTTACATAACAATGTGCAACGTTTTACTCCTTTTATGGGTACCATGACAACAATTAATTAATGAAGCAAACATATGCATGTATATAAGCTGAAATGGCCTAACTAACAGAACTATTGAAACGCAAAAGTGCAGTGTTCAGTGACTTTGTCTATGTCTAGCATGATGGAAATCAGTCAAATAAAGCACATATATGCAAACTACCCCCGCTCTTCAATACCAGAACAGTTCTAACAATAAAATCCAGCAGGACTGAAATCTATATAAAAATGAAGAAGACTCGTGCTGTTCGCAGGAAAAACATTTACATTAACATAACTAAAACCTCCGATCTCTGTGAGTGCCATTAGCATTTCGCTGCGCGGGACAGACAGGGGAAACTACGCAAGCCTTTAGTGGAGCTTTGAACAAAACCACTACCCATGTGATTTATGGCTAACAAGCTAAAAGCCGTGACATATCCCCTCCACCGGTTAGGGTTTAAAATCGACTGTGCGTGGAACTGTGCGGCGAAACACTTGCTATTCGAGGATGCAGGTAATATGAAAATCACAACAAAAGGGGGAAACCACCAGATGCTACAGGAAAACCACAAAAACCTTCCCCTGCAAAATTATCATCAAACAGGGCAGCTTGGTACAGACGGCGTAACGGTCGTCTGCACCAAACCCCCATTTACTACGCGCAATGTTGCAAACAAATGACCACGGGCAAAATACTACTCCATGGGTCAAAACGCCCGCGCTAACAATCATAATACGACCCCCCCTCTACTATATGTGCGGGTGTCTAACGAGGTGAAGAAAACGACCACAAACAAAACCTAACCGTGGAAAACCTCATCAAATGCTCAAACGGAACGGGGAAAGGTAAGTACGAGCCTACCTGGCACTACAGCATAACCGGTGTGGAGAGGCCTGTAGAGCTTTACCGTTGAGACACCTGGACTGCGTGTACCGAAAACGGGGGACCGGATGAACGCGAGCGAGCGACAGCAACGATTTTGACAGCTGGAACGGAGACAGTCGAAAAATGCGTAGAATAATAAGATAATCCAACAATCCCAACCCCATCTATATATAGTCAACATGCGTGGCGGGGAAAATTCAAAAGCTTGGACGTTGGAGACATTTGGATCGGAAGACGAAAGTGTATTTCTTTCCGCAACGGCGGAAGACCAAACCATAGATCCATCCGCAACGGTGGAAAAAACCGGGTGACAAATAACTGTGCGTCGGATTTCTAACATTGGAACGAAAGCAGAAACGCAGCTGCAACGACGGATACCAAAAGGATATCACGTCCCGCCAAATAAGACCCGAATCGGAAGAGTGGATGACTAAGGATTGGAAGGGTTATTCCTTTCACAGCCGCAATGACGAAAGAGTAAAGCGTGCGACCTTCCGCAACGTCGGAGTTGAAAACGATTAGTCAACCGGAAAAATAAAGCTTTCCGCAGTCGCAACGGCGGAAGCCCATGACTTACGAGATCGGCGAAAACAACAAAGCGGGAATCGAAACATTAAAGCAATGATCGGGAGAGGAAGCAGCTTGCCGTCCGCAACTGCGGAAGAAGAAGTAATAAGAGTTCTGATGCAAAACCAAAAAGCAGTCGATATGAGAACCAGCGTATCGGAGAAAAGTAACGAAGCCAAAACCGATTATTCATCCGCAACGGCGGGGCTTCAACCGAACAAATTTTCGATTCGAACATTCAAAGGCAGCGATAAAGCTTGATCAGACAATGGATTATTTCAAGTGCTAGAGGGAGAATCCAACATGTGGTAAATCAATTCAAGCATTAGAAAATCATTCTGAGAAATCATTATTAGACCAACTCAAAGAAGAAAATCGAACTAATCCAAACAAAGGGGGGTCCTAAATTTTTTTGGAATTTTGGGAAATTGTTGCAGCTGCAACAATTGGCGACTACCTGGTGAACCCCAGATTTCTAAATTAACTCCTTCCCAGTGCAAGACCGTCTGAATAAAAGTTGAAATCATCTAGATGTTTGTATCCCTAGGCTGGCCAACTTAAGCATTTAAATCATTGAGAAGTAGTCCATTCTTTGGGAAATGGTAACATCAGAAATATTGCAAGTCTGAATGACTCTTTTGAGGCCTAATAAATGAGGTTTATTTAACCCGTCCTTAGGTAGTTTCATGCTTGGACAAAACAGGATTGTAACAGATAGTAAACAACATTATCCTTTTGTTCCTCATTCCCATGCCAATTGCACTTTTGTACCATTAGAACTTTAGTTCTTATGAGTTCTCCATTTGCCTTTCTTTCTGAATTTTATTCAGGTTCCTCTATCCCATAGTGCCCTTTTGTTTGAGAGAATAATTGGCATTTCATCTCACGGACGGAGAGGAACTTTCAGCAATTTGAAATTCATGCTTTTGATACTTTGCTTTGATATGTCTTGTTTCTATAAGGAGTTTTGACTCTTGATAGCTTTTAGCTTTTCTGAAATTATGGCATGGGATCATTTATATATGATATACTGTTTACCTTGCTTCCTTTCCGTGGGTCTTTTGCTGTCACCCCCTTGGATATTTAAGATGTGAAATGGATGGAGCCTCGAAATAGTATTCCAGACCTCTTTTACTTCTGAGTTATTTACCGGGGTTAAGTAAGACTTCAATGAATGCATGGCCAGTTAGGGACACTGCTACTAGAAGACACTCTATGTTTTAAAGCACGATCTTTTGCTCAAGATTTTAGTTAATAAAGAACCTTGATGTTTCCATTGCAACCAAAAGTTTGCCTCTTTATTCAAAAACAAAGCAGTAAAGAAAACAACATCAAATCAAATAATCAAAAGAAAACAACATCAAAGCATCAAAGAAAAACAACATCAATTTATTTATGTACAAAGCAACAAGAAAATAAATAGGCGCCCGCCCTTAAGAATATTCAATCAAATGAGGTTAAAGGGCTGGGCTCCAGTGTAGGATGAAAATTTATCCATGGTCTAGCTGTGCTATTTTTGAAATTGAGCACATGTCTACTATCCTACATTCATCTTTATCAGCCTGAGGGAGTTGAAGGAGCTCAGACTGATTGTCAATCTTATAGCTGGCCTTTTTTCTGTATTTTGTCTTAGCTTAAGCTCAGTTAGATAATTTCCCAGGTTCACTACTTTCTCCCAGCTTAGTGACAGTGTGCTTCATGTAGGGTTCTCCCAAAATTTTAACCCGATTAGGGGTACCCTTAAGAGGAAACCATAAATGAGACCAGTCTGAAGCAAAGTAACGTTTCAACCTGGAAGACCAATCTCGGTTTAGAATAAGCCCATATCCACCCGGTATGTCAGCCACCATAATGTAAATAAATTGACATATCTTGTTATTTGCAGAAAAGCGAATGAGGACATTTTTCATCTCTCCCACTACTTTGACACCTGTGCTGTCTAATTGCATTACTTCCTAGGATGTGGACTTTGGTTGTCCATTAATCTTCTTGCAAACCTCCAGTGACATAACATTCACCGTTGATCCAGAATCTACCAAGCAATTATGCACATTATGATTCAGCATTTCTAGGGTCAAAAGAAAAGGTGGGGTTTCAGCTTTTTCTTCCCAACCTGGTTCTATGTCTTCTTCTCCTGGTTGGTTTTGAGTGGGTATATCCTCTTTAAGCTCCTCAATCCCTTCATTTTTTCCTTGATCAACATCTGCCTGTTCTTCCACAAGTTTGACAGGCTCACTGATTGGCTCGGTTTCCTGGTTGACAATGGTGACTTTAGGTGTTTTATCTTTAACATTTACATCAACCTGTCTCTTGACATTCTCCTGCAATTTTTTAATCTTTGAAATTATTGCATTATCTTTAATTGCTAGGTCTGTATCTTTTGTTGCTGTTGGTGTGTATTCAGATTTAAGAGCATTTTCTTCTGTGTTGAAAAGCGAGCTACCATTCCATAAGAACATGGTATCATCATCTTGTTTCTGTATGGTCTGTTTTTTTCCTTCTTCCTTACCACTGTCCTTAGTCAATTTAGATTCCAACAGCTTATTCATCACCAATGTCATCGAGTTTAACCATTGAGGACACTTCTTTTCAGAATGAGGTTGTTGGTGAAAAGTGCATAAATTATCACCCCCTACTTCTGTTATGTTTATTGATGGTAAATTTGGTGGAGGTATTTTCCATTCGTTACTATCTTCTCTTTTTTGGTAGTAGGGTTTGTAGGTTTTCTGAGCTTCCCTCCCTTTCTCCAGATCTATTATTCTGTTGGATAGATTCTGCATCATTTTCAGCATTCCCCGATAATCATATGATTGTTCTTCTTTCGGTTTAGACAGTAATAATGTTCCTCTCTCGATAGTTTTTTCTCTCAGTTGATCAGGATAGTCTTCTATACTTTCCTTTCCAGCGTCTACCTTTTCTGCTTCTTCATAAGTCTCTACCAATGTGGGTCGTGCTTTCATCTTGGAAAACATGGCCAGCTCAGGTCCTAAGGATGAGGTATAATACTTAATTAAGACTTTATCTGAGGGTCTGTCAATTTCGAAAAAGTTCTTTAGATAAGCTGCAAACCTCTGGGTGAAACTCTACACTTTCTCATTATTCTCTTTTCTTAACAAACCAAGACCTTTCATCAGTGAGGCATGTGTCTTTTGGGCTGAGTATTTACTTCTGAAAGTCCTTTCGAAAGTGTCCCAATCAGGAATGGAGTTTACAGGCAAACTGAAATACCAAGATGTTGTTGCTCCTTTAAGGGTGTGAGGGAAAAATCTACAGACAACATTTTCGTGCTCCCCAGCCCTTAACCCTTCTACTGCTAAATAGAAACTCTGCAAGTGGTCATCTACAGCAGTCTTTTCGTCAGGATCAAACTTAGGCAGTAGCTTATCAAAGGCTTGAGGTAGGTTATGCAAAGGAGGTGTGAGGTTCAAAGGTGACCTAGCTCGCCAAGCCGGCAATGGATTGGGCTGGTTCACATTTATACCAGCCATGAGCAAAGGTGAATGAAACTGACTCTGAGCAACGAGCAATGTAAGGTGAAAACGAGCTTTCTTACTTCAAAGGTAGAACCAAACTTGTGAGTGCCTGGGTTTGGTTGAAAGCTTCAAAACATCTGCTGGTAAGGTAATCTTGGGAAAATAAGTTTCCACGGCCAGCCATGCACTGGCGGCCCTACTTCTAGCGCCAGAACTGTTGAGGCCCGGAAAATCGCAGGCAACAACAGCAAGGGATTCTCCCTAGTCAACGTTCCCAACTAGCCCGTGACTGTTTGGTATGGGGAATCCATCTGGTTTGCGGTCCGGCTACCGTAGGTCAAAGTAATAAAAACAAAGGTTTTACCGGTTGCGGCCCGGTCCACCGTGTGTATTTTTGTATTTTTTACTTAAGTATGATATGCATATGCCTAATTAACCATGCAGGGTGATAAGGATGCAGGGAGCATTCACAATGTGATGCGCAGGTTCTTACCTCTCGTCTTAGCAATCACAAGCATCTCAATCACATACAGAGTAATAAAATAAAACTAACTATTTATCTATCTATCCCCGAGGAGCAAGTTGTAACGTAATTATGAGTAATGTGTATTGTGCATGCATTATAAAGAGGAACTAAAGTTAGCTGATGTTCTTTCCACAATGCATGAACGATTAAAGATATTTCAACAACCAGATAGACAATTGTTTTGTGAACAGCATAAATTACTCATGGTGGTCATTCCACAAAATAAACCAGAAATCATTTAAACAAAAACATAGGTTCAAAGAGTTAGAATGATCTCACGGTTAATGGACAAAAAGCTGAAAAACAAAATAGTTCATCTTTCAGCCATCCACCGCATAACATTTGAAAATGCCACCAATCTTTCTCCAACAGGCAAACAATACTTCTTTATTGCAAAGAGAAATAGTTCTTCTTACAATATCGTTTCCATGTCTAACTGGAAAAAAAGCCCCCTCCTCCTTTCTGAGCTTTCTACATTTATACAAAAGGGTGAGACGGTTGGGCTGCCCAAAGTAACCTTTGGGCTTCCCAACTCTGCGTTTCCCAATGCTTGACTTTTCTCAAATGTTTTTTACAAAATGTTACACATTACAAAAAGTGACCAATCCTTTACGAGGAGGGTCCCACTTGGGCATCTAGAAATGTCTTCCATGCCGAAGCTTCAAAGGCAATGCCCTCAAACGCACAAGGCTCTAAAAACTGAATATTGATCTCAAACTTAGCAGCCTGGTTCTTTACAGCCTCAATCCTGGCTGCACTCAATCGAAGCTGATCCTCCAGAAGCTGCACGCTGATAGCTGAATGATCTAGTCCGCTCCTCAAGATCTGATCATCCAGGGATTTAATATGCTGTACTTTAGCTTCCTCCTCCTGGTATCTCTTCTGCACCAGCTCCACAAAGGCGTTGTGATCCAGGAAAGCCTCAAGCCTCTGCTTGGCCTCTATCTGGCATCGGTTGTAGGTAATGAGAAGCCTTCTGAAAAACTCGGTGCATGCTCCTTTTGTATTTTTAACGGCCTTCTTGAAATCCTCTGCAGTGTTGATAGTGAATTCCACTAAGTCAAAATCTCGCTTGAGGGCCTGCTGATCCTTTGACGGTAGTTCTGCTGGAGTTTCTTCATTGTTTTCCAGCCTTGCCATTCTTGCAGTCAGGACTTCAAGGACGTCCTGAGATCTATCCACAAAGAAAGAGGAGGTTTCCAGGATTTCCTCCAATCGGCCATCTACCTGCAGCACTTTGTACCTCTCTCCCTCTATAGCAGTCTGTAGCTGCAGCATCTTAGCCTTTTGGGTCAAAACATGCTCTTTGAACGGTTGGAGGCTAACCTGCTGCTCCCTTGCTTCCTCCAGAGCAGTTGTTAGAGAAGAAACCTGCTCTTGATGTTTCTTTGCTTGTTCTTGAGTATGCATCTCAGTGGCCTCCAAGATGATCTTTTGCTGCTCTTCTAGCTCTTCTACCTTTCCCAACAGTCGTTCCTTCTCCATCTTTAGCTCTTGATATTCTTTCTGCACTCTCTCCAGAGAATCCCGTGTAGTTTCCATAACTTGTCTCTCCACTTGGAGGAGCCGCAATTCATTCTTGGAGGCTCTCATCTCTTCTTTCATGTCCTCATACTTTCTTTTCATCCTATTGCTTTCTTCTCTTTCTTTCCTTAATGTATCCTTAAGTTGAGCAGAGGATTTCTTGGATTGCTCGAAGTCTGTCATGATCTTGTCTACATTATCCTCTGAAGCTTGGATTAATGCAGCTCCTGCTCTGATAGTAAATCGAGGGTCCTGGTCTGTTCCAAATACAACAGGTGTATCCGTTATCATTTTTCCAGGCAGACCTCCTGTTTCAATCTTCCTTTTTGTTCTCTTCATTATTCTCTTTGTTGCCCTATCATAGAAAACAGTGTTGAAATCAGGGATCTCTTCCCCCTTTTTCTGCACAAAGGGGACCAGCTTGAGTGTGGGGACCATGGGTGTGCTGGTAGCAGGTATTTGTGAGTCCTGAACCTCGGGGTTCTCCACATCTTGGGTCTGCCCTACAGCTGTTTCAGAAGTTGACTGCTCTGTCTGTATCAGCTTTAGCCTTTCATCTTCTTGCTTTTGGAGCTCCTCATCCAGCTTCTTTTTCTTTTATTCTTCTTCTTTCCTTGCATTTTCTTCAGCTTTTCTAGTTGCCTCTTGTGCAGCTTTTCTTTTCTCTTCTTCTTCTGTGTGCAGCCATCCTGCGGCTTCTTGTGCCAACCTCTGAGCTTCCTCATTTCTTCTCTTGGCTTCCTCCTCATCTTTTGCTTGCTCATCTCCCTTCCCACCTTTGGTGGTGATCTTCTTCTTGAATCTTTTTCTCAAAGCTGTTATGTTCAAGGCACTTCGGAAGACAGATTCTTCCCTATCCCAATGGTGGGTGTACTCAAAGTGGGCGTTGTTCTCTTTGCAGTGCTCAGCTACTTTCCCACGGGAGTCATTTCTATGGAAAGGCATCTCGCCAAAATGAAACCTTTCCAACTCTTCTACAAATTCATCAGCTTTCTTCACCCTAGTGAACCTATAACTTCCTAACTTGAAGGGCAAAGGAGGATAAGCAGTCTTCTTGTGCTCGAACAGAAAGCTCCCTATTCCATCCAAGAAGACTTGCCTCACAGCCTCCTTGTGAATGATGTAGTCAGTAGCGTATTTGGGCAGCAGGGAAGGAGCTCTCGACCCTCCAAACATCCTGAAGTAAAGGCCATCTTCAGTCAGATAGTAGTCTGCATATTCTTGCATTACTTGCAGTGCCTCCTCTGACATACAATCACACTCCTTCAAGAAAATGAGTGTATATAAAGGCATAATGAAGTGCTCACAGACTTCTCGATAATGACTGTGATACTGGTGTGCCCACAGTGGTCTATAAGCAAAATAGATAGGCGTCCTCTCCCTGCCCCAGATGCACCTGAGGCCGGGGAAAGGATGATTGCATAATATACAGTCTACAAGTATGGAACTCATGTAGAACTCAGATCTATTTTTGGATACTCCACCCAAGGCTGAGGCCAAGTAGGCAGAGAGGCTGTTAGATACAATGCTGGCCCAGTTGAAAATTGTCCCCTGGGTTGCAACATAAAAAATGATGGGCATCCATTCCAATTTGAAGAACCTGCCATGTGCTCTTCCAAAAATCCTGTTGAGCATTAAAGCTATGAACCTGTATGGGGTTCTTAAGCTGGCAGTATCATAATCACTTGTTGGCCTATTTCTGAAATGTTTTCCAGGCAACAGCATCTTTTTCATAGTTTCAACAAGCTCTATTCTAACGTTGTCCAGCGAATCATCAGATAAAAACACTTGTGCTTCTGGAAGGTGATAGGCCAGAGCTACACATCCAGGGCTATAAGCAGCATAGCCCTGCTTTGCAACATTTTCCAGGACCATTGTGGTGACATCTTCCCGGGGCAGAATCCAACCGATTACTTCAGAGCATGGGAACAACTCTGGTTTGGTGGCGATCTTCATCAGTGAAGATCTCTCTATGTTGGTATATATGGATTCTTCTTCCAAGCCTATATCAGGAACTTCTCTATGCATGATCAGCCTGTAAATCTCTCCCCACTGGTACTCAGGCTCCACACCAGATATACACTTAGTGTCTTCGTATATTTATTCTGTTTTGGTGACAACTTCCACTTCTGGTTCCTCCTTGACCACAGGGGCCTTCTTCTTTTGCCTTTTTGACATTGTGTGTTCGAATTCTTCCTATCATATATAACATTGTGAATATTTAGCCATTCCCAGTTAAGTTGCGAACATTTACATAACAATGTGCAGCGTTTTACTCCTTTTATGGGTACCATGACAACAATTAATTAATGAAGCAAACATATGCATGTATATAAGCTGAAATGGCCTAACTAACAGAACTATTGAAACACAAAAGTGCAGTGTTCAGTGACTTTGTCTATGTCTAGCATGATGGAAATCAGTCAAATAAAGCACATATATGCAAACTACCCCCACTCTTCAATACCAGAACAGTTCTAACAATAAAATCCAGCAGGACTGAAATCTATATAAAAATGAAGAAGACTCGTGCTGTTCGCGGGAAAAACATTTACTTTAACATGACTAAAACCTCTGCTCTCTGTGGGTGCCATTATCATTTCACTGCGCGGGATAGACAGGGGAAACTACGCAAGCCTTTATTGGAGCTTTGAACAAAACCACTACCCATGTGATTTATGGCTAACAAGCTAAAAGCCGTGACATATCCCCTCCACCAGTTAGGGTTTAAAATCAATTGGGCACGGAACAGTGCAGTGAAACACTTGCTATTCGAGGATGCGGGTAATATGAAAATCACAACAAAAGGGGGAAACCACCAGATGCTACAGGAAAACCACAAAAACCTTCCCCTGCAAAATCATCATCAAACAGGGCAGCTTGGTGCAGACGGCGTAACGGCCGTCTGCACCAAACCCCCATTTACTACGCGCAAGGTTGCAAACAAACAGCCGCGGGCAAAATACTACTCCATGGGTCAAAACGCTCGTGCTAACAGTCATAATACGACCCCCCCTCTACTATATATGCGGGTGTCTAACGAGGTGAAGAAAACGACCACAACCAAAACCTAACCGTGGAAAACCTCATCAAATGCTCAAACAGAACGAGGAAAGGTAAGTACGAGCCTACCTGGCACTGCAGCGTAACCGGCGTAGAGAGGCCTGTCGAGCTTTACAGTTGAGACACCTGGACTGTGTGTACCGAAAACAGGGGACCGGACGAACGCGAGCGAGCGACAGCAACGATTTTGACACCTGGAACGACTACAGTCGAAAAATGCGTAGAATAGTAAGATAATCCAACAATCCCAACCCCATCTATATATAGTCAACATACGTGGTGGGGAAAATTCGAAAGCTCGGACGTCGGAGACATTTGGATCAGAAGACGAAAGTGTATTTCTTTCCGTAACGGCGGAAGACCAAACCATAGATCCATCCGCAACGAGGGAAAAAACCGGGTGACAAATAACCGCGCCTCGGATTTCTAACATCGGAACGAAAGCAGAAACGCAGCTGCAACAACGGATACCAAAAGGATATCACGTCCTACCAAATAAGACCCGAATCGGAAGAGTGGATGACTAAGGATCAGAAGGGTTATGCCTTTCACAGCCGCAACGACGGAAGAGTAAAGCGTGCGACCTTCCGCAACGTCGGAGTTGAAAACGATTAGTCAACCGGAAAAATAAAGATTTCCACAGCCACAATAGCGGAAGCCCATGACTTACAAGATCAGCGAAAACAACAAAGCGGGAATCGAAACATTAAAGCAATGATCGGGAGAGGAAGCAGCTTGTCGTCCGCAACTGCGGAAGAAGAAGTAATAAAAGTTCCGATGCAAAACCAAAAAGCAGCCGATATGAGAACCAACATATCGGAGAAAAGTAACGAAGCCAAAACCAATTATCCATCCGCAACGGCGGGGCTTCAACCGAACAAATTTTTGATTCGAACATTCAAAGGCAGCGATAAAGCTTGATCAGACAATGGATTATTTCAAGTGCTAGAGGGAGAATCCAACAAGTGGTAAATCAATTCAAGCATTAGAAAATCATTCTGAGAAATCATTATTAGACCAACTCAAAGAAGAAAATTGAACTAATCCAAACAAAAGGGGGTCCTAAAAAATTTTGGAATTTTGGGAAATTGTTGCAGCTGCAACAGTGAGTAGCCTAGATTGTTTATGAAATTGAAAGTCTGAGAAATACTTTGCTATGATGACATTTCTTTAATCATCATTAGAATTTCAAATCTACTCTATGTTTGTTATGTGCTCATGTGATTAAACCATTGTCTTTGGTTTGATTTACATGGTTCCTATTTAGGAAAGGAACACCCCCCTTGCTGAGATCAAGTAACGATTAGATAGATTAGCATAATCTTTATATTTTTGTTGCAACTAGAATATTTATTGCAAATCATAATTCATTTGTCTTCTATATATCAGAACTAACTTGTATGTTGTAGATCATTTTTGGATGTGGTATCTAACCAGTCTAGATCCAAATCCTAGTCTTGATCAAGAGTGGAGAGGGATCAAATCTATTGATCTAGGATTGAAAATGGTTTTAAAGCCATGGTTTTAACACATGCTTTTAAAACCATGGGTTGTTTAGGAGGTCCTTACACATGGTTTGAAAACCATGTGCAAGGCCCTCCTGAACAATGCACAATAAAACCACCGGGTTGTTTAGGAGGCCTTGCACATGGTTTTAAAACCATTTTCAAGGCCCTCCTAAACCATGTACAATAAACCATGAGTTACTTAGGAGGTCTTGCACATGGTTCAAGGCCAAAAAAATTTTGCGGATAATTAAATTTTTTTATTGTTTTGTCAGGGGCCGACATTTATTTTGGTGGATAAATATTTTTTTATTTTTTATTGTTTTGTTAGGTAAGAACATTACAACATCTCCCCCAGATTGGGATGTAGAGCACCTCTCCTCTTAATAAACTAAGAAAAAATATTTTACAGTTGTCGTGTGATGTGGCCATGGATTATAGACTATGTGTTCTTCCTGTGTGAATATTCCTCAGCTAAGTGATTACGCAAAATTTCCTTTTATGCATGAATTGAAAAGCTCGCATAATTAAATAAAGAATAGAGTTATAAGTACAACCTAATTGATAATTAAATAAAGAATAGAGTTATAAGTTCAATCTAATTGGGAAAACAAGCAACTGTATTTTGAGTTCATGTGATTGAACAAATTTATTTATTTTTCATTTACTAGAGTGAGTTTCCCTATTGCAATTGACGTTTAGAAATCAATGAATTAAGCTTTGTTATCTACATATATTTTGCATGGAAACCTTGAAATATAAAGACTAGCCCTAGTTGATCATTAATAACTGGAAAATTATATGTTCCAAAAGAACAATTAGTTTGACCAATAGTCATTTTAATATATATTCTAACCTGCAACTGGGAGGAAGTGGATGTGAAGATGGGGATCAATAGAGAAGAGAAGGGAAGTGAAAGGAAAGAGAAGTGTTGGAAGGATTGGAAGAACCCTTGGAAGAAATACGATGTTCGTATTCACATCTATATGGGATGCATCATTGTTGTGGGAGTCGCAAGAATAGAGGGCCAAGAAACTGAAAGGTTTCATGGAGTTAATATGTCAGCGAGGATCCTAGTTGGCGAGGTAGTGTAATCACAAATTGAGAAATGGATGAGGGAGCAACTCAAGGCTTGTTGCAGTTGGGCTTCCTAGTCTTCTTCATCATTTCAAAAAGAGGTCAACTATTAGAGGTATTTTTCCTTACAAATTTGAACTAAATTGTTTATATATCAATGTTGTATCAAATATTCTTATATTTTTATGCACATAAATAAATGAAATTCATGTTATGCTACAAGAATAGGATTTCGTGTGTAAAACATTTATTTTGCATTTGAGAATGGTCAAATAGAAAGTTGTAGTTTATCTTAAACTATAATACCCAACCAAGGCTTAATGAATCTTGATAAGAATTACAAATATACTCATTTTTAAAAGGAGTAGTCTATTTATTCTACATTTTGGACTTTATTGTGGGTTTTTGCTGGAATTTGGCCTCTTTTTATTTTGGTAAAATCCAAATTTAGAAATGTTTAAATTGTATTTTTGAATCTATAAATAGATTGAGCACCCTCTAATACCCCCATGGCACCCAAATTATGCAATTTCCATATCTAATATATGTAATACTAATATTTTTTAAAGATTCCAACTGGACTCCGAACAGAATAAGATAGAAAATATGCTCGAAAAATATTGAAACATAGAATATTTAGACTACACCTTTTTAAATTAACTCAGCATATCACTATTCAACACTATTTTAAAAATAACTATTATGTACTCATTTAAGAACTCAACATATCACCACCCGGATGCCGGTGGCATTTTGGTTCATAGGGCATGTGAGAGCAGAAGACCGGGTGCACAACTATCTCCCGATGTAGCTCCTCGGATGACGCGTTATCACTCCTTCAATGCGGAAGGTAATACCCAAATCCCAAGCAGCAAGCCCCATTCAATGTTGCATCCTTGGTTTTGATGAGAGGTGACAACCTTGACGTCACTATGTCTCGGGCTCTCCTGCGCAAGATCATAGAAATGCACATGATGAATGTACAACTCATGTGTCAGAGGAAGGTTAATGTTGCTCTGGCATGGATTTTTTTCCATTCCATCCTCATTCCTTCGGGCAGTGCAACCGAAACTATTGGTGACCCTGTGTCCCCGGTGAGCATATGCAGAGCTCGGTCCAAGTAACAGGTATTGGCTCTCAAATCCCCCTGCAATTCTCTCAAATCCTGGTGTTCGAATTCTCCTACGCCTTATATACATCCAAACATGTCGCGTAGATTGAGAACCACCCCACGACGTGGGAGTGCCAATGAGCAAGTTAGGATACTCTCAACAATTGTCAATATCAAAGGCTTTGATGTGGAAATCCCTGAACACCTACGCCAACTCATGAAAAACTGGGAAGATGAACTCTTGGGCTCCCCTTTCGCAGTTAACAAAATGGTCCTACGCAAATGCAATTTTTGGGTACTGAAAAATCTCATGGGTAGACTTATCCTTCATCTTACGGGCATCCAGGACGAACTCTTGGGGCCTACTCTGGTTCCTCCCAACGCTCCAATTGATCATGCGCAAGGGTTCCCTCCCCCCTCGGCAAACATCATTGCAACTTGGCAGGGTAAAGCAGCCACCACCATTGCATCAGAATTCAAAAAGACAGAGCCGCTTCCGATGCAGCGATGAGGATACCAACAACAGTTCCAAAAGTCTTGAAATCGAAGGTGGAAAAACTACAACTACCCAACAGGATCCCCCTATGAAAAGCGGACCGAAGACCCTCTCGCAGATTGGCTTCGGATTTGGTTTACCCATTGAGGAGTGGATTCCCACCAAGTGTTGAGCCTCAGGTTCCTGGGGTTTTTTTCTTTTCTTGGTCACTCTAGGTTTAGCTTTCTCAATTTTTTGCAGCATCAAAATACTTTTTTCATGTTTCAACACTACTTTTAATATTTTTTGTATGATATGTTTTCCCTTCTCTACGGAGGATCTTTTTGTTGTTAAGAGCCTGATTTCCCGATATGGGTAGGATCCAACCTTAATCGTGCTACTATCAGTTCACAGAACTGCTACAATGATATATATTTTTGCTTGTACATTTATTATACATCAATAGAATAGACTCTGAACTTACAAAAAAAAGAACTCAACATATCACTATTCTAAAAATAACTATTATAAACTAGTTAAATATTATAACTTTAAAATGTTAACTATTATAATACCTACTATTACTATTATACGTATATAATATTAAATTTTATAAATACATACCTTACAACATTTAATTATTATTAAATTTTAATAAATTTTAGTTAATTGTTGCTAGTTCATTTGGTTAAGGTGTGGGTCTCGTCGGCAGGGTGACCTAGGTTCAATTCCCCTTATGGGTGAGGTCACAGTTGGGAGGAGACACCAAAAAAACCAGCCATGTTAAGGGTGGGTGTAGCCTAGACCAAGTGTGATCCTCGAGTGACTTTGACGACAATACACTGGCCCCAAATAACAGGGATTCAAACAAACAATTTTTTTTTATAAATTAATCTTATTAAAAATCACAACAATATAAATAATTATAAACTTAAAAACTACTAATAATTATGTTACTTAAATATTTAATCCAAATAAACCTCCAAACTTTTCAATATCCACATTCAAAAATAAACCTCCAAACTTTCCAATATCCACATTCAAAAAACATCATAATGAATTTATTAAAATTTGATTTAAAATCCTCAATCTTTATTAGATATACAAACATTCCAATATCCACATTCATGAAAAATACATCAAGATTAAATTTATAAAAATTTAACTTTGAAATCGTCCATCATTATCCCAAATACATCACTATTGTTCCATTTAGTGGAGAAACTCTTCTCACATGCTAATCTTTAACCTAACGTATTATCCATTTAGTGAAGAAAGTCTTCTAACATGCTAATCACTAAAGTCTTCTAACATGCTAATCTTTAAACTAACGTATTTGTAAAATATATTTTAATAATATTATTAAATATAACATTAAAATAAAAAACATAATATAAACTTATATTATGTCTTGAAAGGGCGGATAATACAAAGGGACATCATCCCAGCACAAATATATATTCACATGACATCCCAACTTTAGAAAACCCAATACAAATACTTTTTAAACTTTATTACGTATATTGTTTTTAAATTTAATATGTGTCTTTTAATTATTAAACTTAATAATGGTATTATATAAATTTATTATTATTTTTTAATTAGCGTTTCTTATCAGTATTGGATTATTTTTTGTTTATTCAGTTTCTCATGCCATTATTCAATTTATTAAATTTCATCATGTCATTATTAAATTCATAAAATCTTATTTATTTATTATGAAATTTCTCATGCAATTATTCAATTTATAGAATCTTAATTTTATTAAATTTCATCATGTCATTATCAAATTCATAAAATCTTATTTATTTATTATGAAATTTCTCATGCAATTATTCAATTTATTGAATCTTAATTCATAGAATCTTATTTATTTATTATGAAATTTATCATGCAATTATTCAATTTATTGAATCTCATCTTATCAAAAACTTATATATATAATTTTATTAAAATAAATAAAATATTGATAAACATATATATATATATAATTTTATTAAAATAAATAAAATTACATATTTTAAAGGTTAATTAACATTCCAAAATAATTTTTAAGATTTCAAAACAAATTTACTTTCATTTTTTCCCACAGAAAAAAAATCATAACTTTATTAAAAAGTTACATTCATGAGATAGACCACTATCTTTATCAGATTAGTGTCCATTTCCTCAAAAAGTACAGCACCAAAAATGCTTATTACAATAGGTACTAATTGATTTGAAAATCAAATGATATCAACCCAAATATTCAAAAAATAGTTAAACTGCATTCAAAAAGAAAGTAGAATTAACACTGTTCATTACAACCAATTGGCATGCATAAAAAAACTATGATAAATTTGTATATCATCTAATTCGGTTTTTATAAAACATTCAAAACTGTCACAAAAACTGTCATCAATATGATTGTCACTAATAACGTCCAGAATATTGTCACATAATTGTAACTATCCAAAAATGAACCTGTCCAGAATACTCACTGTCCCAAGAGAACTGTCCAAAATCTATTAAAAAACGGTCTCAAAACATTGTCTAAAATACATCAAAAAAGTCATGTATAAACTATTATGAGCACTGTTACTCCAATGTCTTGTGATATCCCTCCCTCCAACCAGAAACCTAAAAATCTGAAAAGTTTCATGTGTTTCAGCTCCTCTATACTCCAAGATTTTCCAGTGACCTTCAATCACATTAGCACCTGCATTAGCTAAAGCATCAGCTTTAGCATTCTGTTCACGATAAATGTGCTTGTAATCAACTTTAACAAGAAAATTAGAGATTCTAATCACCTCCTGAAGGACCTGAGTAAGAACAATATTGTTGATTTTGAACTTACCTGATACCCAATTGATCACCAACTATGAATCCCAAAAAATATGCAAAGTTTGAACCCCCTGCTTTAAAGCCAAAATGATAAGCAACTTTAAAGCTAAAAGTTCAGCATAATTATTGGTTCCCAGCCCCAGACCAGCAGAGAAAGCAAAAGAGTGCTCATCAGATAAATATAGAATGCCACCTGACCCACATATATGAGGTATTCCAGCTGTCGAACCATCAAAATACCCCCAAGGAGATGATTTGTCAATTTGCTCATTGATAACCATTCTTAAATTCACAATTCTGTTATCCAAGGGATAAGCACTCAGTAAACCCAGACATAAAGAAGTAACCAAATAAGACTTTGGCTGAATATCATCAAAACAACATTGATTCTGAGCCTTCCATATAAACCAAGAAACAATAATAGGTAAGGATCTATACCTGGCCTCAGCATGTAGAGCCCAGTTCTGAACACAATCCAAAATAGATATTCCATGCCACACATTGTTATATCTTAACCTATCCTCAATTCCTGACCAAACCGTCCTAGTGAATGAGCACTCAAAACCAATATGAGTATTAGTTTCAGATTCCATATTGCAAAGATAGCACCTGCTTAGACCTTCTCTACCTTTTCTACAAAGTATGTCCCATGTTAATGCTTTCCTTGAAAACAAAAACCAACAATATATTTTTGATTTAAGTGGACAATGAAGTTTCCATAGCCACTTCCACCACCAGAAACATTCCATCTCATTTCTAGAATGAATAAGATGAAAGTAGCCAGCTTTGGGGGTATACTTACCAGTTTTGGACAGGCTCCAAATCAGCTAATAATCCTCAGTTGAAATACGAACATGGCTGGATGTCAACAGAGCTACATAAGAATTCCAAATAATGATTTCCTGCTTATCAAAACCAAGGAAATCAGCATTCAGCCAACCCTGATCCTATAGTAATGTTGTCCCAATACAAACAATATCTTTTAAAACAAAATAACCATCATCATGAAGTTAATCAATCATGGAAACTGGTAAAATATGCCTCCATTTGCATCCAAGCCATGGGTCAATACCGATACGTACCTCAGTTCCAGGCCCTATTCTCCACACAAGTGACTGTCCAATGAGATCAAAAGACCAAAGAACTGCTTTCCAACAAATGGAAATATCATTCTTTTTCTTTACATCACTCCTTATCCAATCTAGTAAAGATAAGGGTGAATGCACTTCTGGATAGAAATCTGCACCCAAAGTCTTGTACCATTAATAAAATTCCACACATTTTTTGCAGCAAGGGATTTTGCAAATAAGTCAGGTATTTTCAGACCCCAGCCTCCCAAAGACTTGGGATTGGCCAGATCCTTCCATGAAGACCATGGTAGTCTAGAAGCCTCACTATTTCCAGACCATAAGAATTTGAAACATATCTTTCTGATTCTTTCAAGAATTCCCACAGGTATCCAAAAATGCATCTAGTAAACTGGAATGGCCTCAAGAACAGCCTTAACCAAAATAAGTTTTCCTCCCTTAGATAACCATCTAAAACTCCAGTTCTTAATTCTCTTTTCCACTTTGGTAATGAGCCAATCCCAATCTTTCAACATATATCTGCAAGGTTTTAAATAAAAACCAAGATATTTCATACCCATCTCAATTTTTCAACATTAAAAGAGAAAATGTTTTGAATTGAAATCAACTTAGATTCTTCCAATCCAGAAAAATAAAAAGAAGATTTATCCTCATTAATAATCATTCCAGAAGCTATACAAAATACCATCAAAACCTCATATAAAGTTGATAATGACTGTTCAGAACCATCAGTGACCAATATAATATCATCCACAAATAATATATGAGATAGAATAATATTGTTACCAAAAGAGATACCCTGAAAAGCCCCACTTATTTGAGCTTTATGAATGTACCTACTCAATCCTTCTACCACAATCAGAAAAAGTAATGGAACCAAAGGGCATCCTTTTCTGAGCCCCCGGCCAGATCTAAAAAAATTAGATGACATCCAATTGAAAAGAACAACAAAAGAAACTGAAGTAATGTTGCTGATCACCCATGTAATAAAAGGTACTGAAAAGCCCATTTTAGACATGATTAGCCGTAAATATGTCCAATTTACACAATCATATGCCTTAGATAAATCAATTTTAAGTACAATAGATTTCAAACCCTTACAATGGATGGAATGCAAGCCTTCCTGAATGATTCCAATAGCTTCATGAATCTGTCTGCCGGGCAAAAAACCAAACTGTTCTTTAGAAATAATTCTTCCCAAAATATTTTTAATTCAAGTAGAAATGATTTTGCCAATTATCTTATATATAAAATTACATAAAGATATTGGTCTAAAGTCATCAAATGACTTAGGACTATCAGTCTTAGGAATCAATGCAATAAAAGTGGAATTAAAAACAGCAGGGATCTTCCCACTGATTCTGGAATCTTCAACGACTCTTAACAGATCCCTTCCCAAAACATCAAAAAGAGCCCTATAAACTTCCATCGGGATCCCATCAGGTCCAGGACTCTTATCATTTTTATTGATAGACAACATAGACTAAATTTCCTCAATAGTAACAGGAATCATAAGATCAGAATTCTCATTTTCAGAAATATCAGAAGGAAAATTATCAGCAATATCCAGAATTTCAGGCAAATGTGGATTTGCCTCTTCTTTAAACAAAGTTTCAAAGTGATGAACACCCGCCCCAGCAATAGACTCAAAACCCTCAACAGTGTTACCCCTATCATATGCAATCTTCCATATAGAGTTTGTATATTTCCTGTGATTCGCAAATTTATGAAAGAAAGGGGTGTTATCATCACCACAAAGAAACCAAATAGCCCTACTTTTTTGTCTAGCTTCTTTTTCTCTATCTAACAAAATCTTTCTCCTTCTAGATTCCAGAACATAAAGAGAAGCCTTATCCTCATCAGTGGAATAACCAAAACCTAATTTAGTGCAGGCATCCTCTAAGAAAAACGCAATCTCAACTAAATCTTTAGTGTCTTGTTCTTTCCTCTTAACAGACTAACAAATAGAAACATTCCTAATCTTTTTAAGATTAGCAGAAAACTAAGAAGCAGGAGACAAAACAGAATTCTCATCAAACACCATACAGGTATTTTTCAATAAGATAACCAAATCCTCATGCTCCAACCAATGCGGATTAAAATTGAATGGTCCATATATGTTAACAAAACAAATCTCCATTTGTATTTCAGTAGAATATAGAGAAACACATAATCCCGATTCCATTGCCCAAGAATTCAAGAAAAGAAGAAAACGATTCCTCCAACCCACTAGCAAACCCCTCGATTTTCCTTTAGCATCCACAGAACAAAAATTCCAACCAGGAAATAATAATTCCATATTACCAGTACGCAGAACCCCATCACCCATAGTTTCTTCTAAAAACAGAACATCCACAGACTGATCAAACACCAGCCTACATATAGCTAGTTTTTTAGGTTTACTAGCTAAACCCCTACAGTTAAGGGTCATTACTATATTAATGAAACCCTACAACGGGCATCCACTTCTCTAAGTGCCCCAACATCATCAGAAAGATCAAACCCCATTACAGTCTCAACTAAATTAGTAGGAGTCACAAAACTCTTAAAACCCAGAGCTGAGACAGAATCCAATACCTTGGAACTAGATCTCAGAAAGTAACCCGAACCAGTTCCTTTGGACTCCTTAATAGGGGAAGAAAACCCTAAATCCTTAAGGTTGGACTCACCCAGAATAAAATTATCCAGATGTTCCACACCTGGCTTCAGAAAATGACTAAGAATGTTACCATCCTCAAAATCAACCAAAGAAGTCAAACTCAGAGGTTTTAAAGTCGAATCATATATCCCCTCATCTGTAGGTTCAACAGAATCAACAACCATAGTAGACATCGAAGGTGATAAACAGTTTTTATCACAATTAACTAAAGTCAAAGGTATAATACCCTCACGATTATCGATGGATAAGGCTAGTTCAGCAGGAAAAATAACAGCAGAATTATCAGGAAATTCAGCAGGAATTTCAATAGGTTCAGCAGGAAAATTAACAAGAAAATCAATAGGAGTTTCAGCTTTCTTAATCTGCCAAACACTTTTGGACTTGGGTATAGAGGACAACTGATTTTTCAAAAAAGGTAAGTGACAGTGAGCTAGCAAATGTCCATAGCTATGACAACGTTTGCAATGAAAGGGAAACCCTACATAATCCAGAGACTGGGTAAAAGTAGTATCTCCTTTCTTAATGACGATGCCTTCAGCAAGACCATTACACATATCAATAAGGACCAATACCTTCCCCAAACAACATATACCAGTTTTTAAAAGAGACAAATCATCCTCAAGAAAAGTCCCGAGTGAATTTCCAATCATCTTAAAAAATTCCACAGACCAGAACTCGAATGGAAAATTTGGCAATTTAACCCAAATGGGTATAGAGTCATACCTCTCTACCCGCAGATCAAATAGAGGCGTCCAGTGCTTGAGAAAGAGTCCCGAATTCTCCCATTTCCATATCCCTTTAAGAATGACTTCCACATCAACTAGATTCTGAAACTTGAAGGCTAACCATCCCTTGGGGAGAATAAATATTTTCGGACAGATGCTAACCTCCCGAAACCAAGTATCAAAAACCCATCTATGTAATCCATCAGTACTAATTTTTCTCCCTCCAAAACATCCCACAACAGTAAGGGCATTGGTAAGAACAATTTCATTTAAAGGAATATCCTCTCCCACCACTAGAAGCAATGGTTTTTCCATTTTTCGCACACATTTGCTAGATTTCTTACCAAAACCCTTCTTCGGAGCAGTATGCATATACAGGTCATCCCTAACATCATCCCCAAAAGACGCCCCAAGGTCACCAAAACCCTCAAACTTATCCGACTCAGTGGACTTAATACAGACATAAGGATTCAAGGACTCATCCAGCTCCGAAGTTTTCAGTACTGATAAATCAATCTGTCCAATTAAAGGAGAAACAACTGGTAAGGAGCCAAATTCAAAGTTGTTTCTCTCCCATTCTCCGATAGTATTCTCCCATAACTATCCACCTCCATATGAAGATCCGAATCCTTCACATTCGCACCAGATAAGCCGTTAAAGGAAAATTTAGAAATCTTCTTAACAGCAGATAACCTTTCCAACACAGATGGCTGCGAACACATCAAGTCCTCAGAAATCCCCTTAGGGATCACCCTCGAAGAATTAAAAACCCAGGTGTTCTGTGGTGAGCGAGCTAAAGCTTTAGCCTCCCATAAAGTCATCTCAAGACCACTCACAGAGGTAAACAAACCCCTAAACCCCAAAAAAACCACAGTTGGAACCAGATTCCAAAAAAAACAACCCCACCGCCTTAACCAAACAATAACCAGCTCAAACAAAGAACAATTACCAAGAAGGTAAACCCCAGGAAAAAAGAAGTGTGAATTCCACCCAAAGAACAATGAATAAAAAGTAGGACCATCAAATGTTAGCTGCTACCGCCAAAATCAGAAAACCCAAATATCCTCTAGGAAAATAGCCCAAACATAGAACCCAAAACAAGGACTGAAAAATCAAACACCAGTAAAAAATAGTACCAAAGCCATCCCTCGTCTAGATATACACAGGAAAACCTCAAGTATATACCCAGGTCGAAACAAAATAAACGATCACAGCAGTGTAAGTGAATACATACTGACACCAAGCCAAATGTCTACAAATATGCATCTGTTAATCCCTTAAAAGTCTGCATTGCATCATAAATACCGCTACTATCCTCCAAGAAATCAACAAAGTATTCAGCAATCGCCAAGAAATCACTGACATGATAGGGTTTTCCACCTCCCTATCACCCAAACTAAAAACCAGAAAGAAACCTGCAAGTAATGTCACCCCCAATACAAACCGACATCAATCCAAAAATCCAGAAATATGCGCCTGTTAATCCCTTATAAGTCTTCATTACTCCATTAAAACCGCTACTATCCTCCAAGAAATCATCAAAGAATTCAACAAGCGCCAAGAAACCACTTACAGGATAGGGTTTTTCCACCTCCCTATCGCCCAAACTAAAACCAGAAGGAAACCTGTAAGCGATACTAACCAAGAAAGAACCCAATGCCAAAAAACAATAACACAAAGCGATACTAACCAAGAAAGAACCCGACGCCAGTACCAAGGGGAAATAATAAATTCAAATCTGCACAGAGCCCTATCCAAATCCACCAGCCTGCGTGTCCAACAATGGCATCCCCCAAGTGTATCCCGTACCTGACAGGAAATCAAATCAGAAAGGTCAACTTAAATGCCTTCCGACACCAGTACCATGCCACATGTCCAACATTCATCGCCTTCAATCTTCAGGAGTACGTTCGGTCATTCATCGCCTATAAGAGAGTATTATCGGTACCATCAAATGTATGTCACTAAAAAGACAAAATTACATGACACATTGTTATCAAACGCGATAAAATAGTAAACAAAGATATGTCTCATTTGGGGTGACAACATAATCAATGGGAAATCAATAAACTCTTCCTCTAGTTATAGTCTTCTAGATGAATCAGAGTATATAGTTTTTATAGTTTACAAACTAATCAAACTTATAATAGGCATCGAGTTAAGTAAAAAAAATTAATTCCCAATGAGTGAGCAAGATTCTTTTCTTAAACAATTTGCAACCTGGTTCATCTATGTACACATGGTGAAAATAAATTTGAAAAAAAACATGTGATACATCTAAAATCTCATCTAACAAAGGTTGTAAGATGAAATTTCTCATAGAGAACTCCTTCAATGTTCACTCCTTTAATAACTAAAAGTGAGTCTCCAAACACTTTTTGGTATAACTAACAATAAAGTTAACCTTAAAGCCTTTTTCTCATCATGATGGTTAGTTCCAAGCCCCATCCCTACTTTGAAATTATAAAAATCACCATCTCCCATGTAAAGTGACCCATTAACTTCATAAAGTCTAGCGTTTCCTTGTGAAACTCTACCAAAGTAAACCTAAGCTTTTAGTTGGTCAACATGCTCTTCAACAAGGATGAGTCTAAAAATTCGACTATTTTACTTATTTAGTGAATGTTTTAACTAGAACCTAACGATTTTTATTTAATATATTCGAATTTGTGTGGTTTAAATTATGCTTTTGAATGCATAAATAGATCTAACACCCTCAAATACCTTAAAACACCTAAATTATACAAGTTTAAACCCTTTTATTTGAAAATTTAAAAATTCCTTCTAATTTTTTACCAAATTCCATCAAAACCGTGCTAAAAACTGACCCAACAAAAAAACAAAATTATCAAACATTTATACTACGCTCAACAAGTTTCCTTCCATATTTATCTTACTCGGTCAACTTAAGCTACACAATTAAGTGGAGTAATGAATTCATCCTCAAACAAACTATGTGTTACTGGTTGAAATGGCAATCCAAGCCACCGACAAGCATATGTGGAGAAAGTAACCACTGTCACCTTAGTCACTTCTCCAAACTTCTTCGGAAGTCGAAACCTCCTAGGAGAGAGCCCTATGTAACTATGCAAAAGACACTTAGACACCAAATATATATCCTATGTGTGTATGGTTAGTGACCGGTACCTAATGGAGTCTAGAAGAGGATATGAATAATACAAGTTCATTCATCCAAGGATAAGTCATTTGCATAACTAATTAGTTCCAATACGTAGATAACAAGTGCAATATGTAGGAATTAGCAAAAATACATGCATTTCATAAGTATTTGTCATTATTAAATAATAATTTAAAGCACGTGTACATCAATATGTATCAATCAGGCATGCTAATATTATGACAGCAGTAGTAGTTTAGGCATTCACTTTAGTATAACAAACAACAACTTGCATGTAACCAAGCATTTACCAAACAATTTGCATGAACTTTGAAAGCAAGTTGCATGTGTTTATTAGTACAATATCATAAATAGTATGCAATAGTAGACATAACGAGCATTAACAATGTCCTTCCAATTCATACCAACAAAGAATAGTGACCATCTAACTGATGTTTGCAAGTCATTTTGTAGGGTTCAATGGTTTGAAGTGCAAGGGAAGGTACACCTAAGTAAAAGGGAGGTCTCAAAATTTTAGGGCCTAAAATTTTAGGGTGTGAAATTTTAAGGCGCAAAATTTTAGGGCACGGGATTTTAGGGCCCAAAACTTTAGGACGCTGAATTTTAGGGCTCGGAGATTTAGGGGCCGAAATTTTATGGTCCCGAAATTTTGGGGCCGTGGAATTTTTTAGTTCACAGAATTTTAGTGACCGGGATTTTATGCGCGGAATTTTATGGCCCGAAATTTTAGGAGCCAAAAATTTTGTGAGGCCCTAAATTGGCCAAATATTTGATTTTTATGAGATTTTTATAAATTTTTCAAACCTGAAACCTAAAGCTAATCCTAAACTAACCCTAGAACAAGGTTTTCTAGAAGAGAAAAAGTATGAAAACCCAAGGGAAACCCTACCCTAGCAAAAGCCCTACCCAACCTAGGGCTTATAGGGAGGATGACAACTAGCCTAGAAAAACTAAGGAGAAACCCCAAGGCACCCTCACAAGGAGACATGCCTCGGCTTGCTAAGGTGACAAGAATGGAAGGTAATGGCCTATCCTAGGAAAAAGTGCAGCACTAGGGCTACCACTAACACTTGAACGTGCACATCCATCAACATTCAAACAAAGAGATAAGAAGCCAAACCTCCATGTGCTTGTGTTCATCCAACAAATCGAAGCATCACCAAAAGCAAAGATTCACGAAATAATTACTAGAAAATAGTTTGCATTAATTAGAAAACTTCCTCAAAAGGAGTGCACCCATCCAAAGAAACCCTAGCATGGGTAAAACAAGTGCATAGTGTATTATCCCATAAATTTTGTCTTTAAAATGAAAGTGAGGAGATCTATTTTTATGATCTCATGCTCACTTTTTAAAATATCCAGCTCTACATGCCTTCAAATAAGTTAATTTGAAATTATAAAATGTCAATTGCAAAATTAAAAGAAAATAATAATAAAATATAGCCTAAGGTAGGCTTAAGGTAGGCTACCTAGGGTATTCGTATCCTCGGGTGCCAAAACATGCTCAAACAAGCGAATCACTCCGAACGAAAGGCTGGAGTGACATGTAGGGAGGGTGTTATACCCCATCTAACCTTTAGAATGCTGTAAAATCCTTCAATGCCCTCCTCAAAGCATGAAAAGACCTGGCATGGAGGGTGGCTTTCCTCTGAGGAAATAAGGCCAAGGAGAGCAAGGACCCAATGAATGAAGGGCCATGAGGGTGTCCAAAGTGGCTGTGAATGAAGACGAGTGTCTTGTATCTGAAGCAGAGGCTACCAGAGCATGTAAGTAGGATATGGAGCCATGAGACCCAGTGGTCAACCCTTAGGAGCCCTGGACACCAACACTGAGTTTAAAAACCCCTTTAAAGGGCAGTCAACAATGTCATTAAGCCATAGTATCCCTAAAGAAGGACCAAAGAGCCCAACCATGAACACCATTGCTCAATAACACCTCTTTTAGTCGAAAAATTGACCTTTTCTCCCTAAAATACACTTAAAAGTACATTAAATTAAAGGTACAACATAACACTGTGACTTCTTCTTTTCCAAATACCTCGTGACGTGATATGATCACATAAAGAGATCTAATCGCTTTTGTATGGGGTTTTTCATACCATTGTCTCAAGACTTATTCAATAATAAAACTTAACTATATATTCCTCAAACCAAAATTCTCAAAAATAAAAACTTATATTATAAATCAATCTTATATTTTGAGTCAATTTTTAATTAAAAGTCAACTTTATAAAACTTCCCGAGTCGTGGCATAGGGAACGCCCAAAATGGTATTATAAAATCAAATTGTATCATGAATCCACTTTTTAATCAAAAGTCAAGTGTATGGAACTTCCCACTCGATCTAATGTATTCCATTGTGGCATGGTAAACACCAAAATTATATTAAAATTCAATTTATACCGTATCTTAATATTGAAAATATATGTTTGAAAATTATAAGTATAGTTTAAAAGATTATATGATTGAGTGTGTTGATATATTTTTAATGTTAAAAAATTGAAAGTTTGGAATTAGTTTTATATGATTTAATTATATTCAGGTAATTTGTCATATTGTGAATGAACTTGGACATTTATATATATTAAATTATATCAATGAAATTTTGTTAATACTTTATTTTCAAATATCTAAAATTATATATATATATTATCACTAATTTTGTTTACTCATGTTATTAAAATAATGATTACATATTATTTAAAATTATAACTTTTAAATACGAGTTATTATAATTACCTAAATCATTTGATTAAACATGGAACGGAGATTGAGGATGATCAAAAAAATATTATTGAAATTAAAAATGACATATATCTTAATCTTATATGTATTCTCCATTTCCTGAGATTAGATGAAAATCTAGATTCTGCATTTTCCATGATACATTTATTAAAGTGAACTCATACACTTTGTTTGAAATAGAAGTTTTGATGGTTTTGTATTGATTAGGACGTGGACAGTTCTCATCTTTAGGTGAACCTATGATAGATGGTTTTTTGGTATATTAGTGAAGAAACAATTGGGACTGCTTCTTTTATTTGTTTATTGTGCAGATTTGATAAAAATGTCGTACATCTGAAATATGTGGTCTGATGATTGTTGAAAATATTAACTCAAGTATGAGAAATATTTTGTTTTGTCAAAGATAAATCCTAGAATTTTTTATGAACTGTTTGATAAATTGATTTCGATCAAAATTGAAATACATATGATTTTTCATGATTTGCATTGAAGAATGTAACTATTTTGTCACTAATATAGTTATGAATTTTTTTTCAGTGAAAAAAAAACTACCTACGTTATAACCTTTAACCAGTATATAATTAATTATTAAATCCTAATAACTTTACACAAGTAACATTTTACAAATAATTATTAATTATTAATTATATTACTTAAATAATCACCTAATAGTCATATTGTGATATCATTTTATATCACACATTAAACAATATTCAATTAACTGAAATATTGTTTATCTTAATAAGATATGATTGATTTATTATCCCACGATATTCCAACACTACACTAACACTACACTGGTTGATATTGACAGCATGAAACATTAACTTATTACTTTATTATGTGAGTTCTTGTCAACATTGAAATGGATGGTTGTTATTGAGTTCAATCTCGTCACAATAAAATGTTTGAAGGGGTAGAGGAATATGTAAATGTGCAGTACGAATATGTCCCTTCACGCACCGATGTGCAGTAGGAATATGTGTAATGTGCAGTAGTAATGGTTTGCCCTTCTTGACTGGATAATCTTCTTGACTAGGATCTTAATGGTGAATTGTCTCACATTAATAGTTCCTAAGTATTGGGGATGTTGAATACATAAACTTATAAACTTGTGAAAATATGTGATAAGCACTTTGAAGTTTGGAAGCCATCATTAAAGATATAGTTATGGTTTCAAACATATCCAAATGTTTTTATGATTTCTCTCCTAAAGGATATTAGTTAATAATGATGACAAGCTGATTGGCCCTTCTGCAAACATGAACACATACCCTGATGTTGACTTTCGATCTGTGTTGTCACCTGGTGATGATGAGGAAATTGACAATGATCATCATTGTTGTTGTCATCATCACCATTCTCATCATTGTCATTTCCAATATCAACGTAATCATAAAATCACATGATGATACCAATATATTTAACATCTACAAGATATCACTTCTCGCCTTATCATCACATTTTTGTCATATAATCCAATAGTGGAATTTAATAATTGTTTGGACAATAACATAAACATTATTTTTTATGAAAATGATCTAACATATGATATAAGATTATGTTAAGAAAAATATTTTAAAATTATAAAAAGTCAACGAGATAAAGGTTTCAGAAAAGTCTACATACAAATGGAATTTTCCACCAATATATGTTCTCAATTGCACCCTTAAAATGGAAACGCCTAGATTCGTACCTTATGAACCTAGATTATTTTTATCTATATCCAATATTGTCCATTAAATAATATTCCATCCACAATAAACTTTATCCCTAAACACCTTAAAATACTCTCCTACATTGTAATGCATAACT
This sequence comes from Pseudotsuga menziesii, assembly GCA_001517045.1. NCBI lineage: Eukaryota > Viridiplantae > Streptophyta > Pinopsida > Pinales > Pinaceae > Pseudotsuga > Pseudotsuga menziesii. Next base: position 35,201 of record LPNX010168688.1, read on the forward strand.
AGTATGGTGTCATTATGACTATAGACATACTATACCTTCTAACAAAATTATTTTGCAACACACAAACACACTATACCACTCTATATATATATAATCTTAAACACGTTAACCATGATATTAACCCTTTATACCTATTAAATCATAATCAATATGACTCATAATGCCTCTTATAATTAACTTATTAACATAATTTTGATAATTATAATTAAAAACTTATATATTTATCACATTAATAATTCCTAAATAGTGGGGATGTTCAATACATTGTGAATATATGCCATATACACTTTAAAACTTAGTAGCCGTCATTGAATAATAGTTAAGGTTTCAAGCCCCTCGGTGTGGGTCCCTTTTGACAAAACAAAATCTCAAAACCCAATGTCCTTTATAAAAAATCTATTAAATTTTGATTAAATTTATTTTTCAATTTTGATTCTAAACAGAGATCCAATATGCCAAGTAGGTTTCCAAGGATGTTAAAAAGTAAATCAAAACATAAAATTTTAATAACAAGGTATTGTTGATGTGTAAAATTATTTTGGGAGGTTGCCAAGAATTTAGAACCAAAAGAGCGTCGTGCAAATTTAAATATTTTCACACCTTGTTTGAAGGTCCCATTGTTGGGTTATGATCCTCTACCACCACATTTTAGCATTAATAAAGTTATGTTACTTTTACCATTCTTATATGGTTTTTAAAAGAATATATATATATATATATATATATATATATATATATATATATTTTTTTTTTGAGGATTTAATATCTATATTTTTGGTTTGGTTTTATTTAAATTAATATGTGTTTTAGTTTTTATATTTTTTGAACATCGATCTATAGATGAATATTTAAATAGTTTCCAACCCCTCGAGGTGTAGATCAGTTGGCAATTGTGCATTTGTTAAGGTGTGCGGGTTGTTAAGCACGTCACGGGTTCAAACCTCGTTGCAGCCTTGAGGGTGCGTTGTGGAGGTCAACGTACTCTCCTGGAAGTTATAGTGGTAGCGGTCAGAATCGACCCCATGTCACGCGAGTACGAAACCTGCTAGTTGTTGATTCTGTCAGATACCTAAAAAAAAAATTAAATGGTTTCCTTCTTTGAAAGGTTTATAATCCCTTGGGTGGATGATCGATACCATGTGTAAAATCTCAAAATTATATAAATTGTTTAAATCAAACTTATCATTTCCGAAAAATATATTTAACAAAAAATGTACTTTCATGTTATTATAAGCTCAACTTAAAAGGATCTAATTTGTTTCATCACAACAACCATGGTAATGATTCTTTGGGGTTCATTTGTAGAAAAAATAAACAATTAAGATTGTAGATTGTAAAATCGAATATGTAGACTTCATTAGTAGGACATCAAAATTAACACACAAGAGTTTATGATTTTTTTTATTGTTTGAGGATCCCTGGGCATGCTTAGGATTTTGATCGCCACTACTAAGGCCTTGCTTCCATGGATCCATCGGGGAGGATCTGATCCTCCTCCACCTCCTTCTCCTTTGATCCCTACGGAAATCACAACTTTCAAGAAGCTAGTTACAGCTCAAGGGAAGCGACCTACAAGCTCGACTAAGCAAAAGTTTGTTAAAACACTCGCGGGCATCCCCATGGTAGCTCTCCCAACAAAGCGGCTCTACAAAACCACTATGAACCTTTCGAAAAAAGGTCTCATTGGACAGTTTATGGGCCTATGGCCTTCCCCTAAAGCTATAGAAGCTTGGGTGCAACGGAACTGGAAACCTCTCATTGCTGAAGAAATCTGAAGCTATCTAGTAGGTAAGGGGTATTTTGTCTTCGTGTTCAAAAGTTCAATAGATCGGGATCTAATTTTTCGAAATGGGACCTATTTCATGAGGCCACAAGGTCTGTACTTGAACAAATGGACCCCAGATTTTGATCCAAACCAGGATGTCCCTTCGACGGTACATGTATGGGTTCGACTCCCCCACCTTCCTTTACATTGTTGGAACCTGAAATCTTTGGAGGCCATCGGGAATATTCTAGGAAGATATATTGACAAGGCTGAAAAACGAGATCAATACACATGCACCAGGATCTATATAGAGGTGGATATCGAAATAAGTTTACCGGAAGCAATAAATTTAACCATTGCAGATTAGTCCCACCTTCAGGAGCTAGATTATGAGCAGCTTCCTTTTAAATGTAGATATTACCACGAATATGGCCATTTTGCTCGTCATTGCGAAAAAAAGGCAGAGGAAGTTGTTGAAAACTCTAAAGGAGAACAGTGGAAGCAAGTTCGGAAACAGGGTACGACAAAACCTACTTCAAATCCCAAAGGGAAAGGAAACCCACAAGGGAATGTGAAACTCTTTGCTGGGAAGGAACATGCAAGCGTCAGACCTCCTCCTAGGGAAAAAGACTCAAGAAATCAATATGACCTTCTAAGTGTCCAGGATGCACATTTTGAACCCAAGGATACAGAAAATAAAGAACAGTTGTGTTACAGAGAGAAACTTCCTATGGCTTGGGGTGTACCACAACAGACAGCTTTGACACTAGAAATCAATATTTCCCAATATGCAAGAGAAACCAAACATCTAACACTAAGGGATATTGAATCGTACCTTGTTTCGAACGGTTGAAGTAGATCCCCGTTGAGCTTTTCCAATTCACGCTTGCTTTAGCAATTCACTCTCAACAACAGCAAACAAGACAAGCATGCTCTATAATAATGTGTTAGACCTACTCTAGCATATATACTCAATAATGTATAAGCAATTAAATACATCCATGGATACAATATTCATATTCAAATGCACATAACTGGACAGGAAAAGATATTTCTATTAATAAAATCAGAGATTACAATAGTGACAACCTCTATCGGCACGTCTACTAACTGAAGAAACCGAGTCCTCCACCTAGGACTCCACCACCTCAATCCTCCATATCTCGATAGCAAGCTCACAAAGCAAAGGCAATCTTGGGAAGAACACTAAGTGCTCCAAAGGGACAAAGGGATGTCAACTCAAGTATAAGCAAAATGAGGCAACAATGGACTATAGTTTCTTTACTCTTCAATTACTCCTCTTCAATGTATCCAAGGGGTTCCTTATATAGCAATCCAAAAGGGTAATGGAGGGTCGAATCTGCGCGATCTCAGGGCATATGGAAGGCCAAGAGTCAGGATCTTCAAAATCCTATGAGGAAAACTCCAAAAATATTTGGACTTGTGCACACATCCCAATGTACGCGGGTTTGAGGTCAAAAGTCACGTGTACACACGAGTATGGGTTTAAAAGTCGCATACAACAATAAACAGGTGTTTTTAAGGGATGAGCTTGGAACATCAAAGGATAATATAACTCCATGGGGTCTAAAGAGTCTGCAGAGGGACAGGAAAGGCCATAAATATGTGATCAACCATGTGTGGTAAAATCAGCTATAACACATGCCCCCTAATGTGCGAGGTCAGAGGAGTAACATGATGGCTGAAATACAATATAAAATCCATCACATAAGTGGAGTAATGAATACCCAGGTGGAAGAACCAGCCACTCATCAGTACAATACAATAATCAATCTTTGCATATGACTACAAATACATATAGCAGTCCTGGATACATAAGAGTACAATGGCCATGAATATGCATGATATAAAAAATGTGACATGTGTGGTCATCGCCACGTACAATATACAATAGATCAGAATCTCCAAAGTGGATGAAGATATACAATGGATCAAGATCTCCATAATGGCTGAAGATATAAAATGGATTAAGATATCCATAGTGGATGAAGATATCTGATATACACTGGAATCAAATCATGAGATCTGATATCTCATGAACACTGGCACAATCAAGGAGGTAGCATATATGGAATGCCACCAAGCTGGAAGCTCTTCTACATTAACCGCTACAAGTACATGTCCTAATATGTGAATAGATGTGTCGAGATCGAACATAGTAGTCCATTGTTTGATTCCCGCTCATTGATGTACACCGTTAACAGACATGAGATCACCCACCGATAATGAAAATGGGAATCAAGGTACAAAGTGCAATCTAATAAGTGTGAATAGAGGTGTAGAGGTCGAACACTTGGAAGAATCCATCGATCAGGGGACATTGATGTATTCCCAAAACTGTCGATGGTGAGAGAACCTACCACTGATGACTATAAGTCTCAAGGCACTCAAATGACTCTAGACTCCTATTCCAGAATAAATGATTCGAAGTTGATGGAATGGAATCCATTGGAAGGAGGGCATTAAGGCATCCCCCATCAACCAACACAAGGTACTCAGCAACGTTGTATAAAGTGGAAGAACTTGAACAAGATTTGCATGAACCAGTAACAGCACTGGGAATGGCCGACATGCAAAGTCAAGATAACTAAGGAATGGCCGAATCAGGCTTCAACTTCCTTCGAACAAAAGCATAAAGGTGAATGGTGACTGAAGGTAGGAAGCATGGACTCAATATGAAAACTGGGACATCTCTGTGACACAGGAGGCATCAACAAAGACTCCATAGGGACTGGAAGCTTAACCAATCGGTGGAGATAAAATTTAAGTAATGAGTACAGCTCCTAAATCCAAACTAATAACCCAACCAACGGATGTGATATACAGTGCTCTGTTCGAAGGTGACACGACTCGAATGCTGCCAAAGATAACATCTTTTCATGTCTGTATTTTTGGTTTTTTTATTTTTTTGGACTTTTTCATATATTTTGAAAATCTTGAAAAAGAATAAAAGTGATTTATAGTACATAGCTAGGAGGAGACGAGTGTCAGGGGCAGGCAAGCTAGTTTTAAACAGTGGAACATACCTATGCTCAATGCAAGGAAACATGTGCAGGATAACGACACTCAGGGGAAGGTCTCCTCCCAGTAAAAGGGATTATCAAACTACAATAGATATGTAAAAAGGCTTTGCTTGGCTACACATGAGACAAGCTCGGGTTATATGGCTGATAAATCAAATTCAGGGAGCTGGCATAAATCTCAAAAAGGAAAGCAAAACTTATGAAATGGAATTACAACTTGATAGATACAAGGGAGTCCCTATGGGGAAAAGCCAACATAAAGTTCAAGAGGAGTATGAAGCTCTTGCTCAAGGACATGGCGGGACTAAAAAGGGACTCCCACAACCTAAAGGAGGCATCTCAACATGGGTACCAAATGCAACATAGGATTTAACTAGGGAACCCATGTATAGGAAAGCTCTACCATTCTCACAATACCACTTCTAACAGCAGCATGAAGGTTCCGTGATATCGCGGAATGGGTTCGTACCTAAAATGCAAATGAAACGGTCATAAGTTCATGCAAAATGCAAGTGGATGTGAAATCCTAACCTATATGCCAATTTAGACATGATAACTGTAATAAGCACGAATGGATCAAAGACTCGGCAAGAGTGTACAAAAATGGACCCTACATGACAACAATATTAGTCCAAAACAACTGGAAACAACCAGTAAAGAGTCCAAACTATATGATATAAGGAGGATTGATCATGACAACTGCATCCAAATCCTAAACAATGCGGTGGATGATGGGACATAAAAAGGAATGTAAAGTGTAGACCCAACGTTTACGTATCCACTACCACCATCGTGAGGGTGAACACTGGTGTTGAGACCTGGATAAGGGAGTGAAAACCCTCCACAAACGGAGTAGAGGGTAGAATATGACTACTCCCAAATCTATGAGCAAAGTAAGGGGTTGTGGTGCCCCTAGTCCAACACCAGGGTCCGCACTAGGACCTGGAGCAGGTGACGGGATACTAGTAGTGATATTAGACATGCCAAACATAAAAGCACCCGAACTCAAGAGAACATAAATATACTAAGTAACCACGATCCCAAAAGCCAACTAGCGCACAACGAGCATACTCCTAAGAAAAACTACATCCAAAATACAAGCAAGCCAAGGGGACAATAAATGAGCTCCCGAATGCAGCAGGTATGTCTCATCTAGGAGAGGGTCGAAACTCCCATACACTACAAGAGGAGGCACGTAACCAATTATAGTGGCCCTCAACTTCAACGCATAAAGTGATTGTGTTGTCCGACCCCTACCTGGCCAGGACACCTACATAATAACCTATGCAAGTACCCCCTGTGATACCTAGGTAAGGAAACTAAGGTCACCCCAATATAACCAATGCTTAGTCGGATAGTCACAGTCGAGATCAACCATATGGACAGGGTAGAAAAGCCTAAAACTCTTGAAAGAGCCCCCAGATATGAATACAATCCTGGAAATATCTCTGGTGCTCACAAAAGTGATGGCAAGGGCTATCCCAATCACAATTGCTCACACTGCCTCGTGCTTAACTCCCATGCAAGAGGAGCGTCCTAAGAAACACTAATTATACCAAGGGTTTCACACTCTCACCTAGACAGACACCTACTTGTTTTGTTTAGTGGTCTTGGAGAATTGACTCACAATGAACTATTCCAAGACCCTAAAACCTAATCTTGTTGATGCACTTTATAAAAGAAAAGAGTGTAATTCATTTTATTAAGCGTTGATTTTAATTGGCTGTGATTACTCAAAGGGAAATGGTCGTGTAACTAATGAAGTTATGAATTTGCAGTGAAGTAAATATGCACACCTAACAAACAATGCCAAGTGCAATTTTGTTGAAATGAAAAACGGGGTATCCCACTACATGAGATGCATAAATAATCATTCATTTCCAAATGGTAATGCAATCCTTCCAATATGAAAGCCTAAATACAATTCTCATCCAAGCAATCCAATTCAAGTACCTCCTCAAATCCATATCTAAGATGCAAGTAAGAATGAAACTATTTTGTATTTTCAATATAAAAGAATGAAAATGCAATAAAAGTCATTTAAAACTCTCAGACTCTGCAACAATTATAAAACAGAAGCCCAGCAAGACACCGATACAAAAATATTAATGCACAAATGGCAAAACAAAAAAGGAGATAAATGAATAGAACTACTTTCAAAGAAAAATCAATGAAAAAGCGGTCTCTGGTCACAAAAGAAGCAACCAACAAACAACATCAGAACCTAGGAAGACCCAACCACACTCACAACCCACCCAAGAACTTCCCACAACATCAAACTCAACCAAAAGGGAGGATGTACGCGACTGTTTAAAGAACGGTTGTGTATGTACATGACTTTTGGACAAAACCCTGCATGTATATGTAGATTTTGGCCAAAAAATGGCATGTATACGTGACTTTTGGCCAAAAATATGCTCATGTACACAACTTGTAGCCAAAAACCTACGTATACAGAGAAGACAGTGGTAAAAATCAGGCCAAGGGTCAAACCACTATAGGGTAATGTCAATGGATGAACATACTACTAAATGCAACACAAAAACAGGGAGAAATAGAGAGCAAGTCAAGAAGATCAAGCACATTGTGCCCCCAGACCCCAAAGAAAAACAAGGAACTTCCCCAGTATGGTCGCCAATTCTGTTACGGAGAGAAACTTCCTATTGCTTGGGGTGTACCACAACAGACAGCTTTGACACTTGAAATCAATCTTTCCCAATATGCAAGAGAAACCAAACATCTAACACTAAGGGATATCGGATCATACCTTGTTTCATATGGTTGAAATAGATCCCTGTTGAGCAGTTCCAATTCATGCTTGCTTTAGCAATTCGCTCTCAACAACAACAAACAAGACAAGCATGCTTTATAATAATGTGTTATACCTACTCTAGCATATATATTCAATAATGTATAAGCAATTAAATACATCCATGGATACAATATCCATGTTCAAATGCACATAACTGGACAGGAAAATATATTTCTGTTAATAAAATCAGAGATTACAATAGTAACAACCTCTGTCGACACGTCTACGAACTGGAGAAACCAAGTCCTCCACCACCTCAATCCTCCATCTCTCGATAGCAATCTCACAAAGCAAAGGCAAGCTTGGGAAGAACATTAAGTTATCCAAAGGGACAAAGGGATGCAGACTCAAGTATAAGAAAACTAAGGCAACAATGGACTATAGTTTATTTGCTCTTCAATTTCTCCTCTTCAATGTATCCAAGGGATTCCTTATATAGTACTCCAAAAGGGTAATGGAGGGTCGAATACGAGCTATATCAGGGCATATGGAAGGCCAAGAGTCAGGATCTTCGTACTCCTATGGATAAAACTCCAAAAATATTTGGACTTATGCACACATCCCAATGTAAGCAGGTTTGAGGTCAAAGGTTGCGTGTACACGTGATTATGGGTTTAAAAGTTGCATACAACAATAAACATGTGTTTTTAAGGGATGAGCTTGGAACATCAAAGGATAATATAAGTCAAGGGGGTCTAAAGAGTCTGCAGAGGGACGGGGAAGGCCATAAATATGTGATCAACCATGTGTAGTAAAATCAGCTATAACAAGTTGGAACAATAGGAAAGGGAGGAAGGGGAACTACCAGTGAAATCTCAACCCATCATCTTGACCCCATATTCTTCTTAGAAAAGAGGGTCCTCGTTGCCCTCCTATGCTAATATGATAAAAAGAAAGCCTCCATAAGCAATCTATTCCTCCAAGGAAGACAGTTTGGACAGGTCCACGAAGAAAGTATGAAGAAATCTAATAGAGAAACAAGAGAAGAGGTGGCTAAAAGATAAAATATGCAAGGAAGACAAAGTACCATAGACATGGCCTACGTCAAAAGTACCAGAAAAAAAGATCCATAATGGAGGCCCACCTCCTTCTTTACCAAGTAAGTAATGATTCTAGTCTCTTGGAATTGTAGAGGATTGAGAAACACTTTGAAATATGATGCACTTAAGGGTATTCTCAAGATTGATCCATTAGATATCCTCATGCTCCAAGAGACCAAAATAGATGAGGAATATTTCCTCCTCTTAAGTAGAACCAAATGGAAGAAGAATGCTAGAACAGCGGTAAGTGCAAGAGGTTCCTCTGGCGGGCTTGCAACATTGTGGTCTGAAGAGTAATTTTCCTTGAAAAACACTTTTGCAACACAACACTGGATTTTTACCGAACTCCACCACCTTCAAATCAAATTAACTTTTTCTCCTTTCAACCTATATGTGCATGTCCATACTCAAAGAAAAAATATTGTTGGAACACTCTTGTAGACTTTATGGAGATTTATACCCCTATGAATATTATTCTAACGGGGGATTTCAATCTAGTGATGGGTCCCAAAGAGAAAAAAGGAGGAAACAGGGAACGAGACCCCATGCTCCATTTTTTAGAAGATTTGATTCAACATTGGGACCTTGTGGATATAAATCCCAAATGGGGAAGTTACACCTAGTCTAATAACCAAGTAGGAGCCCATCACATTGCAGCGTGTCTTAATCGTTTTTTAATTCAGAGCTCTCTTTTATTAGAAAAAAAAAATTCTCAAATATTATGCCCAAGCTTCTCTAGGACCACAAGCCAATTCTCTTGCACTTAAAATATGAGGAAGATTTAGGATCAATCACTTTTCATTTTAGTCCACTCTGGATCTAGAAGGAAGGTTTATGGGATACAACCTCCAAAACTTGGGCTTCCACTATCATACGCTCCCTGAGTTTTATTTGGGAAAAAAAGCTTAAAATCACAAAGCAAACATTAAAGGATTGGATTAAAAAAGATTACAAAACACCATCCTTCTCCAAAAAGGAAGCATTAAAGGAATTGTCTTCTCTACAGATGGACTTAGAAGAAAAAGAAACCACTTCCTTTGATTTAGCAAAGGAGCAACAGGCGTAATCCATTGTTTTCCTAACACTTCGCCAAGAGGAAGAGTATTGGAGACTGAAGTCTCGTAGCCTGTGGTTACAAGTAGGTGATCAGAACACCTCTTTCTTCCATAAGAAATCCAAATCTAGACAATCTCGCAATCATATTTCTAATATTACTACAACAGTGGGATATACAATCAAGGGGTTTGAAAAAATCAAAGAGGTTACATAAGCTCATTTCCAATCCTTGTACACAGAGGATGGTCAACCTGGATGGGAGGTAACTGCTAATTTCCTTTCTCATATTCATGCTTTGATAAATTTTGCTGGTAATCAATATCTCTTGAATCCTTTCTCTAAAAAGAGATCATCAATGTGATATGGTCAATGGAGCCGATCAAATCCCCCGGTATGGACGGATTCACAATTCATTTTTATAGGGCTTATTGGCCAATCATCAAGTCATATCTTACTCGAATGATTAGAGGATTTCATCGAAAATCCAAGATCGGAGGTTGCACTAATTCTACCTTCCTTGCCTTTATTCCCAAAGAAATGAACCCCAGTTCTTTTGCTAGGTTCAAACCCATTTCACTCTATAATGCCTCTTATAAAATTATTTCCAAACTTCTTCCTAGTAGAATCAAACCCTTGCTTGACAAGTTGATCACTCCAAATCAGGGAGGCTTTATAAAAGGAAGACAAAATATGGATAATGTGATCTTAGTTCAAGAATAATTGCATTCCAACAATCTCATAAAAGAAAAAGGTATGCTTATACATGGAAAATTCCTTTGAACGCGTTAAGCTCTCATATTTATACAAAGTTATTTCCTCCTTTGGTTTTAGTAAAGATTTTTATAATCTTGATCAAAGCTTTCATTTATAAACCTTGGATTGCTCCTTTAGTAAATGGAAGGCCTGCAAGTTTCTTTAAAGCCATGCGAGGAATTCGCCAAGGGTGTCCTCTCTTCCCCTTCCTATACATCCTGATGGTTGATTCCTTAAGCAAGAAGTTGGTTGCATACATAGAAGTAGGGAAAGTTCGAGGAATACATCTGGAGAAACGTCTCCCTTCCTTGAATCATGCCTTATTTGTTGATGACTCACTCTTTCTAGGAGGTTCCTCCATGACTCACGCTTTTAAAGAGATAATCCAGAATTACTATCAAGTTTCAGGAGCTATGGTGAATAACAGGAAAAGTGCAGTTTATGAATGGAATGTTGATCAAACTACAATCCTCCGAATAACTCACCTTTTGGGCTTTTTAAGGTATGCTTCTTGGAAAAAATTAATTATCTGGGTTTCCCTCTTTCTTTGGGATCAGTCAAACCCACTCTTTGGTTAGAGGTTCTCAATAAGGTTAATACCAAAATTGTCATTTTGGGGGGGCATTGGATCAATTATGCAGGAAATTTGGTTTTGATCAAATCAGTGCTTTCTTCTCTTCCTATTTACCAATCATCCATGCTCTTAACACCCAAATCAATTATGGATCAAGTTTCCCGTCTTCTCAAATAATTCCTCTAGAAAGAAGGAAAAGGGAATCGAGACAAATTCCATCTTGTCAGTTGGGACACTGTCAAAAGACCTTTGATTGATGTGGGATGCAGGTAAGAGATCCCCGCTTGGTTAACTTGGATTTGGGTGGAAAAATTCTTTGGGATCTATTCTCCAATCATGCTCATCCTGTAAGAAAAATTTTGAGGAAAAAATACTTAAAAGGAGTCTCTATGCACAATTTGAAAATCAGCAGAATCCCCAATAACACTTCAATTTGGAATCTATGCAGAGCATGAATCAAGTTTTTTCATCAAAAAATGTATCGCATCCTTGGGAATGGATTTAAACTTAGATTTAGATGGATAACATCAAGGGTAATCCTCCTCTTGAGAACTCAACCTCCCTCTCATATCTCGGGCTCTAGTTTACTCAAAGAGGAATGATTACTTTGGCAGACATTTCTCAGTGGGATGAGCATGGAAACGAGGTTGCATGGTCTCCTCAAGAATTTCCAGATCGCCTTTCTCCCCAGAAGAGTTTTCTCATGTCATCTCTTAGAGGGATAGCACCCTTTAATATTCATATTAACGATAAGTGGGGATGGAGGAAATCAAGAGTTTACTCAGTAGCCCAAGGATTTAGAGTGTTACAAACTAGTAAGCCTCATCACTCCTCTCCTCACTTCTTCTCTTTGGAAACTAGTTTGGAATTCTTTTGGCCCTCCCACAATCAATTTTTTCATTTGGCTCTTAATGCATAGGAAAATTCTAATGGGAGAAAACCTTGATAAATGTGGCTTATTGGGACCCCATCGATGTCCTTTCTATTGTAGCATCTTGGAATTCAATGACCACCTTTTTGTGGACTGCTCCTTTTCTCTCTATGTTTGGATCGTATCACTTCAGGATTTGAATATCCCCCCCTTCTCAAATATTTATTGTGTATCTATTTCCTACCTAGAAGAATTGTTCTCCATCTTCTCTAACTAGCAAGCCTTTATGGAAAAATATTTGGTTGACTCTTCCAAAAATTATATGTTGGAAAATATGGTTAGCCTGAAACAACATCATCTTCAATAACCAATGACATACACCAATTCAAGTGGATTCCAAAGAAAAGGCCCTTCTCCTGGAGACGATAAGGAGTAAGATGAAAGATATTGAGCCCTCTCTTACTTCTGTAGATCATTTTTGGCTTGGATCCTTAAAGCTTGACAAGAAGATAAACATTGGTAAGCACCCAACATCCAAACCAGCCTGGATTCTCAAACTTTCAGATTTGGACTTCCAGAGTTGGTGGAAACTTCAAAATAAAGCAACCATATTCTTTAACGGAGCTTCTAAAGGGAACCCTGGGGACGTAGGAGCGTGCGGGGTAATCTTCTCCATTGGAGGAACTCTAGAAATTAGCTTTTGTTGGGGATTAGGAAAATGCACAAACAATCATGCTTAAGCACTTGCTCTTCTTAAGGGTTTCTAGTTGGCTTTGGTTAAGGGATTCACAAGTGTCCAATTTTTTAGGGACTCGCAAGTTCTGGTCAAAATTTTGCATTCAGAGAATCATTTTGGCAATGTCAATCTTAACATGATCTTAGAGAGAATCCGCAAAACCCTTTCGATGCTTCTCCAAGTTTCAAATTTATCACACTCTATGCGGATCAAATCAAGAAGCAGATAAGTTGGAAAACAAGGGATGTAAGTTAGATAAAGGTTTCTTAATCTTAAATGAAGATCCCATGGCCCTCCACCCCATTCCATGAGCTGTCAAGTTCCCAGATGTTCCTAGTCATCTTCCAAAAGGGAGATTTTGGTAGTGGAGACAAAGAGCTCTGACATTCTCTACGATGGTGAAACAAGTATGGTCCTCAAGTGGGGTTCTATAGAAACTTGAGAGGTTATATGGTGATGTCTTTTTGAGTTGGAGCGAGTGGATATGAATAAGAAGATGGTGTATCTGTAGAGGACCGAGAAAGTGGTTCTGGAAGCAAAGAAGTGAGTCGGTCCTGTGTATGGCATGCCATGACTGCCATAATTCATGCCCTTAGTACTGAATTTTAATTTCTAAATCTTAGTTCCAATAGCCTCTCGCTCATTGAAATTTATTTCCTTGTGGCTTTGTCTTTAGTTTGGTTATAGTTTCTAGTATGTTAATGCAAGACAATTTGTCATGAAATTTTTTCTTAGATGTATTTCTAGCCTACTTGTCGATGATGTAAGGAAACTAGCAGCTCTATTCAGAAACATGGCTTTTGTAATTCTGGACTTTGGTCATGTTAGGCTTAGGCCATGTCCATTTGTTTAATCTTACTTAACCGTTTCAGTTAAAAAAACAAATCAAATATGTAGTTCTTTTTAAGTTTTCTCCAAATCAACACATTCTTTTGAGCTTAAATTCACACCATAGTTTCTTTTGTGTACCCAAATCTTCATTTTAGTGTAAACTTTTAATTTCTATTTTTTTATGACAAACATATTTCTTTAGGTAGAAAGAATTTTGTCATCCAAATATTTCCTCTTCAACTTTCATATGATTTAGTTATTGAAGAAGGGTTGGTCTAGATAGGATCTTAAGAAACACCATCACTAACCACGACATATATGTTTGAGTGTTGATATTATAAATAGAGTAGGTGCACACATTGTTAAGTTAAATGAGATCTAATATGCATAATGTATTTGGATTCCATGATATCCCCCACTTGAGATTTAATTCTATTAATGTTATTATGATTCTTATTTATAAGGGTTGTCTAGTAGAAAAAAATGGTGTTTAGTTTCATCCTCCTTGACCCACCTTACTTATTATTTTTGTCATCAAAATATTTGCTCTTAAACTTCTTTGTGGACACATGGAATTAAACTTAATATAAATTTTGAATCATTGAGCTAATGATAGCTAGGGAAATGATATGAACTCTAACAAGTTACTTAGTTTAATCTTTAGAGCACTACAAACAAACCATATTATTAGCATCATTTTTTGCTTCCATTAACATTTTTAGTGATTTTTTTTAGTTTTTAAGAAAATTGGCACTATTTCATGGGTTGGAGTAAATGTACACAAACTTTTGCACTATTATTGTCAACTTAGCACCTGAAATATCTTCCTTTTTAGTGTCAACTTTATTTTATCGAGTTGATCTACCAAGCTCGAAACATAGAGAAAGTAAAACCTTGCACTATATTTCCAAAATTCCAAATTTAGATTCATTTTAGCACCTACTTTAGCTAAAATTGATGCTAGTATTTTGCTAATATTTCAACTTTAGTGATAGTAATAGTTTATGTTTTAGTGTCCACTTTAGATTCCTTTTTAGCATCAAGTTTAGCTTCCTTTTTAGCACTGACTTTAGCCCTCTTTTTAGCACCGACTTTAGCTTCTTTTTTAACGTCGACTTTCCTAAGCAACCAGATAAAAGAAGAGGAAAATTTTCAAAATGAAATAAGTCACTTGTCTCAATCCTCATGAATGTTAGGTAATTTCTATTATTTTAATTATAATCTTTTATTTTCCCTCATAAAAAATCTCAATACCTATTTTTTCATTCTTTTCTCATTTCCTCTCTTTCTCTCTTCCCTTATCTCCCTTCTCCTTTCTCCCTTAGGGTTCCATCCTCATGGAGGCTTAGGTTTTAGTTTCATGCAGGAATCTCCAAGAAGAAGGTAATGTATTATTGCTTCCCAGCTTCTCCCTTTGTTCCTCTTTTATTTTGATTTTCCTTTATTCACTTGTTTAATTTTATTGTGTTTTGTTATTGCAAGTTTACGATCTCATGCATGGAGGTTAAGGTTTCATGGAAGAACCTTCATGATGAAGTTAATGAATTTTCTGGCCTTCCCTTCTCCTGCTTTCTTCATTCCTCTTTTACTTTATTGAATTACTAATGTTTATTGTTCTTTTATTGTTACAAGTTTAGGGTTTCACGCATGGAGACTTGGGTTTGATGGAGGAACCTCCATGAGGAAGGTAATGGATTCTAATTTTCCTTCTTATTCTTCCTTCCTCTTTTAATTTGTTTCCCTTTATTGATTTGTTAATATTTATTGTTTTTGGTTGTTGTTGTAGGTTTAATGGAAAAAGAAGAAAAAATGACACTTTTGGGGTTTTGATTAATGCATAGATCTAGTTGATGGGTTTGGAATAAAGAAGGCCCTTGAATTCCTATAAGGAGATTTAGGTTCAAATCCTAGCACCCATATATTTCTTGTTACTTTATTTTATCTTGGTATTAAATGTTGATATTTTATCTAAGAACTACATTATTCACTTGTTCGCATGTATAGGTTAAGCTAGTTTCAATTTCGATTTGTAATTTAATGAAATATTTATGTGGAAATGTAGATCAAGTAGAGTTCCTTCTTTTTGACAAGTGATCTAAGTTCAAATCCTATCATTCCCTTACCATTTTCCATTTATGTTTTCATTTTTTACCATTTTCCATTTTTTTTATTAATTATAATTTCCAATAGGTTAATGGCACTAAAATTAGTGCTAAATAGAAAGTTAAACCCATTGATAAAAATCAAGCTAAACTTGGATATAAAAAAGAAGCTAAATTTGGAACTAAAAAGGAAGCTAAACCCGATGTTATTTTGAAGCATCATTTAACACTGACTGTGCTAAATTGAAAAAATAACACTAGAATCTAATGCTAAAATAGGCGCTAATGCCTTTTGTTGTTGTTGTAGTGGATATAGATTTAATGCATTTATATGATTGGCACAATATTATCATAACTTGATTGTTGTTAGTCTTTTTAATTTTAAATTATGGATGGCAGGGACGACCAAATAGGTATTTTTCAGTTATTGATTCAGATAGTGAAGGTAGTTATGAAGAAAAAGAGGAAGGGGGAATGTTGAGTAAAGATTTAAGAACCACTAGAGGTGGTAATGTCAATTTTTTTTAAGAAACATATAAATTTATTTCTTACCAAAGGAGGGATGTTCTCTTGTGAGAATGAGAGCTACAAAGACAAGGAAGTTTGATTGACATGCATGCATTATGTTAAAAACTTGGAACCAGACCCACTTCCTGGGATAAACACCATTTTTTGTATGGTGTAATATTTCCATACAAAAATATAGTTGAATTGACGGATTATGTTGGCCTAACATACAAATATAGGCATTGCATATAGTTGGCCCGATATCTTTTGAGTACGCAAAAATATGGAATTTCTACAAATTATAACAAAATGAAAGAAAACAATCAACACAAAGAGAAATCTATATATATTAATGGAAGACCAAAAGATTTGAGAAATTTTGTGGGGTTTATAAATAGTTGACTTCCTGGCAGCATGAAAAAACTACCCAATTGTGTGTTTGAGGGGCGTGATGGAAATAAATTTCTAGTTTGTACAATAAAACAAGTAGTTGAGAAGGAGGATTCATTATCTTGCATATTGAAAATACCCTCATTCTATATGTTGTAGATTGAAATTGTTCTTTTGTGTATTGAGTGATATTTTCAAAGGATTCGTATTTGCACATTAGAAGAAAAGACAAAAGTATTTCAACCCATTGTGAATGAATTCCAAAAGATTTTGATTCTGTATATTCTTGTCCTTTTGGTCTTTATGTTGATCCATCCCATCTTCTCACTGTTATAATCAACCATGGCCAATGGGAATAAAAAACCAATATAATTTCATGCATGATTTTCATTGTCCCATGCACCAGTACATTCATCCATGTTTGTCAAGTCCATCAAGGAAACTCTTACCAACCTACTTGACACCTACTCAGTTATTAGTTACAATTAAAAGAGCATGCTCAGAATATAAATAATTGTGGCTAAGTGGAATATAGGTTCCCTAGGGGATCATTTCAGTTCAAACACTCAACCCAAAGAAATAGCTTAGTCATCCACTCCCATAATTTTTGAAGATGCACTCTTTAACCCTATGCTAGATTAGAAAGAATCTTGGCCACTAGGGTGCATCCATGGGAAAGATGATTCTATATTTTTTAATGATGATTTTTAAAAATATAATAAACTTACTTTTTGATACTTATAATAAAGTGCGCGTTTTAGTTTAATAATGCATGCATGTTCGTTAAAAGTTATATCAAATATGAATGTTCAAATATTTTTTGAATTTCTTCAAAATATGAATGTTTAAGTATTTTTTGAATTTGTTCATGACAAAAAAATAACTTGCAAACAAAATTAATGTCAAAACATTTTTTCTCAAAACTTAATGTCCCAAATAGTCTTATCTAAACTTAATATCACATTATCATAACTAGAAAATCCATTGCTTGGACCAATGTCTTCCCTCTTTAGCAAATTTTCTAAGCAAAACATGTTTGCTATGGAGTATGGCCACGGTATTTCAGGCAAGTTTTTTTTTTTAATGACACATTGATCTGTTACTATTTGAACAGAATTAAGGAAAAAGGTAATTATATTTTACAATGTATGGTTTTCATTTATTGAATGTTTTGTTTGAATATAATTTGCATCATTCTCATCTTATATGTTCCTCTTTTATCTAATTAACATATGTGTCCATGTTGCAGGTTGATAGCGAGAAAAAATATTGATGCAAGGCATGTAATCTAATATACAATTTATATGTTTTTGATCAATATTTATTGATGTTCTACCTCATCTTAACTTTTTTTGTTTGTAGGCTTCCACATCATCTCATCTTGTTCGTGACAAGGATGAGTATTATGATTATGTTAACCCTTTGGATTACACTAGAAAACGTATCAAAATTAGGAAAAATAATTTAAAAGTTTGATGAGTGATACCTCTGAAAAAATCATGGAAAGACAAGCATACTTAATTACAAAAGTCAACCAGTGCAACATATGAAATTTCATATTTTGATTTGATCAATTGCTTTGATTTATACAATAGATTATTTTTATGAATTAAAGTACCTAACAACACATTATTTTCTTATAGATGTTCTTAATATCAAATGCACCACGCACTAGAAGTAGAAAAGTTGCACCTATTGTTGGCACCTCTACTCCTTACGCCCCTACTCTTGGGCCTACTATTGGTGCCACGTCTAGTACTGCACCTATTACTAATCAAACATCCACTCTTGGTCCTTTTGATCACCATGCATCATATGTTGATATGAGTCCCTTATCAAGAATAATTGTCAATAGCACTAAGGAATTACCTATTTCTTTAGACATGGATGAAAAATTGGTCCCACTAATGGGATTAAAAATTCATAGTAGTTACTAATCCATTCTTGCTTATTTTCATTTTATATTGAAATCTTATGTTTATATTATATGTCAAACAATAATATGTAATTGCAACCATAGGAAATATCTTGTTTTATCAACAATTGCATGAAAAGACATTTTCTATTTTCACACCACCAATAAGAATTGACTATAAATATTAAATTCCAAATCCAAAGTTTGAAAAAAGAGTTGAAGAAACGCATGACAAGTATTCAATCAAAATTGTTTGATTCGATAGTAGGTAAGTATTTGAAAGTAGTGTAGGACAACTACCATGTTAATCTCTTACGCTATCCTAATTATGAGTGAGTGTCTTGCATTAGTTCCCAAAAATGAGTGGGAAACACTAGTTGAGGATGCTAAGGAGAAGAAGATGAAAATAGAGGGAATGTTTCTAAAAATTGGAGAGATAAAAAGGTAAATATAATATAATATAATATAAATTAAACTTAGAACTATGTATTTGACATGATTGACTAAATCACATCAGAATGCACTTGAAACTTTTTATAGGCTCAAAACCAATTCTAAGGCCACAAAGTCTAGATTAGACAACGTCGAATAACACAAACTTGGCCCATGAAGCCATGTTAAAATAAAAGGAAAATATTTAAGTACTAAATTAAAAAAAAATCATTATTGGTTTGTTCAATTATAATCTGTATGTTTTTATTATTGAATTACATTGGTATGTGTTTATGCTTATCGACGAGTATCTAAAAGTTTAGGAGGATATAAAGCCTTGGTCAAAAATGAAGAAAGGAAAGACACATAATACTTCTTCTATTAATGAGTAGGTAAATAAGTTAAAATATTTTGAATGGATAATTATAAATAAGTCTAGGTTTTATAAATTATAAATGTTATTGCGTGGACATGAATATGTTGTTATGGATGAAGCACCTTTTTCTGAGGTTGTTGGTGGTGATCACCCATGACATTACCACCATGTCTACTGCACTAGGTACTATGAAAAAGGCGACTTAGAAATTAATTTTTTTCTGTTCATATAATACAAATGAGGTGACAACTTGTAAATGGGGTTTTTTAATTGTAAATTTGGATCCTACCAAGTCACATGCACAAAGGTGTACTTTGCATTCTCAACAACCATGTGAATTGAGAGAAGAGAATCAAGAAGAATATGCCAATATCAAAGTTGTGGGTCGTTTGAATAAAACCTAGAAGGAAATAGTGTAGTAGAAAATGTGTTTTATGATTGAGGTGTTTTGACATATATTACTTGGCACTTTAGATGCTCTTTTATGTTGCCTTTAACAATGTAATGCATGATGGATTTTATTTTTATTTGTTTTGCCTCTGTCACTATGATGTGTATGTGCATTGTTTACTAATTAATTTGGGTATGGGAAAATGAGAGTGATGTGAGACAGGAATAGGGAGGACGGGGAGAGCATAGTATCTTCCACCTTCTCGTGGTTTTTCTTGCTAATAGAAAATAAAGCATTCTCAAATACAAGAGTTCAAGAACAAGGTAGTAACAGACCCACCACATCATTAGACAATCAATGAGCTCAACATTTAAATTGTTTATAATTAGGTCATCATTGAGTTCTTATTTTTTTCCATATGCATATAATCAAATCATATCATAATCAATATTTGTGGCTCTTGTTGCAGGTCTAATTCACACCATTGTTTAGACTCCAATGGGTATTTTTGAAAGCTTATATGCAAAATTATGTTGTATTTGCTTCTAGTAATATTGCAACGTTATAATGTATGACACATTTAGTCTACACAAAAATAAAAATAGATATCAACATAGATTTTATTGCAAGGCGAAAGGAAATATAAACAATTTTATCTATGTTTTTATATGTTTCTTAATCTTTTTTTCCCTTGATTCTATAGGTTTAGATCAAGTAGCACCTTATCATGACCAAGAATGGGTTGTTATTTTCCATGACTACAAGAATGTGAAGGTTCTTTTAGCTATTTTATTTGTTGGCATTCTACTTATTCTCCAAATCCAATGCCCAAACAATAATTCTCCTTGTTATGCTTCAGAGTGCTTGCCAGCATCCTTTCCAAACATACCAGAGTGAGGAGTTTCCTTTTTAGTGTAAAGCCAAGTTTGGGGTTGTATTATGTACATGTTAATTTTGGGGCTGAATTCCCCTAATTGGGTCATGGCAGGTTCTCTTGGTTTTCATTCCAGATAGTGTTGGCGTAGTGGCATTTCTTATTGTCTCTTGATGGGCAGAAGCTCCCCATATTTTTGGACCATTTAGGCCCTGGGTTGGTGTTCGATGCTTATTAGAGTGGGACATTAAGACACATGACCACACTCATATACTGATTTGTAAGGTGATAGTGCATGTAAGGGTTGTCATACCCAATTTAGCACACCTCTTTTTTCCCGCTTGTACCTATCGTTTTGATAGAAAACCCCTTCTTCTGGTCTTCAGATCAACGATGTCATTCCTTAGAGAAGAATCCTACATCGTTAAAAAGGAGGTCATTGAGGGACAAGCATTTTTTGGGGTTAGTTGGGGCATTATGACCTCCTTTTGGCTCACCTTGCACTTGTTGTAGCCCAATTTCACATTTTTATTGTTATTTTATGTCATTATGTCATTGAGTCCCCAAGTTGACAGGTGCATTAGCCCAAATTTTTATATTGTCATTAACTTGTAGGATCAATTTTGTAAAAGGTTGAGGGTTGTCTTATATAAATAAGACATCCTCACTTCATTTGTAAAACATGGAAAAGGGTTCAAATTATGTATTTTTTTCATCTTACTCTTGGTTTATGAGAACATATGAGCTAGTGCACGCTTCTATTTGGATGTCTTTTTCTCTTGCATGAAGGATGAATGGAAGGATTTCAAGGGTTTGATTGTCACATGCTAAGTGGATGCTGAGAATAGTTGTGATAGCTTGTGCTCAAGGGAAACCTAAGGTGCATCTCCGTGCTCATTTCTTAATTAATGTTGGTAAGTTTATCTCATAACCCTGGTTTAATGTCACTCTTAAAGTGCTTTGGACTAATGTAGGGTTTGTTTGCTAGAATTTTGTCTACTCGCACGAGGATACCTTCCTATCAAGGAGTTCTCCTTGGTTCTATTGGGCCTTAGAATTCTCTAGTTTCCCTAATTAGGGTTTTGCTACCTAACTGTAGATGGTTGCTATCTTTACCCTAGTTGCAAGTAGTGGAAACCATCCTAAGAGGAGGGATGTTAGCCTCGATCTCTCATATCCCTAGGGTTGGATACAAGTATATAATACCCTATCCTTCAACTATCCTCTTTTCATCAAATTTTACATGTCTTTTATTTTATTTTTATGCATAAAAGTATTGTATAGCTAGAAACAGCCCTAAAAATCTAAATAAATTCAAAAAATCCAAAAGCGGCCTTGAACTTGCTTTCTGGTCCACCCTAAGAATTCACCCTAGGGTTTTAGCCACAAAGCCTAGAGACCATCCTCATTTGAGGAAGCGCATTGGGATCCACCAAACCATCGTAAAATCATGAATTGGAGGGTGTTTTTCATCTTTGTCTTATCCTCTAACTTCACCCTAGTTTGATTGTCCTCTTTCCCTTGAGGGAACACATTTTGGAGTGCCTTCCTTGTGAAGTGTGACATTGCCTTGGGAAATGTGAAATTCCCTCAAAAGGCATTGTTTTATTTGATAAAGTGAGTAAATCCATTTGTATATGATTCTAGTGTCTAGATTTGATATTGTTTGACTCAGATACACAATGATTTTAGCTATAAATCTTTTGTGGAAGGTATTTGTGTCTTGTTGGTGATTGCAAGTATCTTTCATTGATTAGGGTCTTACCCTGGGTGTTGGAGTTACCTGAACTTTTGAGAGGTTAAACTATGGTGAAATTGTGTTTAACTCGATCTCGAGCTTACCTTCACTAGCACTAAGTATGCATTGCCTTGATTTGAAAAGGGTTGCTAGTTTGAGAGATAACATTTTTTGGCACCATTGTCAGAGACTCAAAGGAAAAGTAACAACATTCCATTCGAGGTGTTCCCAAGTTGAATTCATCCATCTTTCAGAAAAATCCAACATCTTTTGTGTGACTCAGGTACATTCTTATTTTGTATTTTGGTGAGATTCATTTTGATCTAGCTTGACAGGTTTCACATGGCGACTCCACTAAAGAAAAAAAGAGAGGTACTCTACAAGAACAAATCCAAGAGGTAGGTTTTGCTTTGTACTTTGATAGGATTATTGTTGAGAAATAACCATGCAGGCACTATCTGGCAACTCCATTGAAGAAAAAAACTTAAAGAAGAGTAAGTCAAAGCAATAGGTCTCGATTATTAATAAGAAGATATGGCATCCATTGATGAAATACAGATGCACAATCAATATGCTCCATTGGATTTCTCATATTTTCTAGGAGATACAAATTCATCAAATAAACAAGGTTGGGATAAGGCCATACCATGATTTCATCGATATGAAGATACAGTTGCAAAACATATTGTGAAGTTCACAGAATATCTTGTGACATGGGATATTAGGATAAGGATCTCAGAATGAAGGGGTTTGTAATTTATCTTGATTTGCAAAATGAAAAGGATATGGGAGATTGGTATCATCAGTTTCCTCCTTGGGGGATTTCTTCACTATTTCAATTAGTCAAGGCATTTGGGAAAGATTGGGATCCTAATTTTGATGAAGAAACTATTAAGGCCATAGTACATATTCCCACAAAGGAGCATGTTGGAGTAACCCCTAAAAAACATTTTTCTCCTCTTGTCTTGTCAAGCGCTTTAGATGGATCACCATATACGTTCATGATGGAATTCTTTGATAAAGTTGATGATCCCTTGTACTTTGCCAAATATTTTATGGAAAGTGCTCCATCTTTTGTTGTTTAGAAAGATGAGGACACCTACATGAAGGCATTTGTGCAGCATTTAGATGAAGAGGTCCTTGATTGGTTTAAAGACCTGGACAAAGGTACAATATACTCTCTCATGGAACTAATAGAGGTATTTTGCAACTGTTGGTGCCTGGGAAAATGCAAGAAGTGGATTCCCTATGTCGAAAAGGAGAAAGAATTGTTTAAGAAAGAAATCCATGAAGCATACATTGTTGAATAAATCCATGACAAAGATCAAACCCTGGAGAGCTTGCTTGAAGAAACCATCAATCAAGATCTTGTTGATAACATTTTAGTCCCCATTTTCCAAGAAGAAGATATTCCTGAAGATGAAGATGATGAGGTTTAGAAATATGGAGATGAGAAGGGCATCATTGTAGAACACCAAAAAATGGTGAGTTCTTCTTACCATCACTTCAAAAATTCTCATGATGTATTGAACCTATTGAAATAAAATGGCAGGATTCTTGAAGGCGATAATTATTTGAAGTTTCTCGCTCCTCTGATATACGACTCTTCGAGGCCTTGCAGTGTTATATCAGAAAATTTAGAATTAATCTATAAACCTTTCCCACCATTCAAACTAGATCAGGTCAAGCCATATTTTCATACAGGTTTCAAGCGATATGAAGATATCTTTGTCGAAGAATTTATTCCAGCTAAGAAAAATAATAAAGGTGTGATGGATGCCTCTCCTTGTCCTTTTGATAATGATGGTTTGGTGAAACTTATTTTCACTTTCAACCATACAAATAGATCTTTTGAATATTAGAGGTTTGAGGATATTTCAGTTGAAGAAGATGGTTTCCATGGATATGACGATGTACATTTATCTTACGACGATGATGATGTGGGTCAGATTGTTGGAAATTAATTGAATAAACCATACATGATTCCTCTATTAAGGGGATTCTAAATATTGAATATCTTGAGAGACTATCATGTCCCCAATTAAATAACTTCCAAATAAGACTGCTTGCAAATAATGTTCCACCAACCTACTAGTTCCCTAGGTTGAGATGGAGACACAAATTTTGTAAAAGGCACTATGGGACCCAAAAGGTCTTTAGTTTCCAATATTAACATTTAAATGGGTCACATAAATTCTAAATGCTAAGAAAATAAGGTGGCATGGGTTCATGAAGACACTTGGAAGCTTGTGGAGCCTTTGGATGACTAGATTCCCCCACACACTTGGCATGATCTTCATCCAAACTTGAACACATGGGTAATGTAACGTTATTGGAGGGTGATGTGGTGTAAAATATCATATAATTATCCAAATAATTCTAATAGTTAAAGGATAATAACTCACATGGAAGATGAAGAGACTAGAAGACAAGTGGCATGAGAGTTACTAAACCACTAAGATGAGTTGGAGGAATCCCATGGAGGGAAATTTGACCTTAGGATGCCTCATGAAGTTAATAAAAGGATGTCATCATGAAGGAGAATATTTTTTTATCATTTTTTAATTGTCCTCTGGCATTTTGGAACTTCTAGATTTTTCTTATCCATTGCATGGTAAGTGTTCACTCTCCCTGCTTGTGAACCAATTTCGAGGGAGTTGGATTCATTTCCAAGTTGGTTGATGGAGAGGCCATTAAGAAATCTCATTGGAGGTTAATGAAGGATTTTTATTTGCAGGTTTAAGTACCATATAGTTGAATTCTCATCTATTTTCCTATTATCTCATTCCTTCTTCTTCATTCCCCCACACTCTCATGTTGAGGTCGCACTTGTTGGAGTGGTGCTTGCGCTTTGATGATTATATTTGGTTCCCAAGATGTGAAATATGATGTATGGATCTGTAATCTCATGTGCATATGCTTTGTAAGTAGAAATATCAAGAATACATATGTTAGAGGTTCGCATTCCCATGCTCTTGAATAACTAGTTTGCATGGATTCGGCTTCAATATTGAAGTAGTTTTATATCAGATTTGTATGAGGACATTCCTATGATTTTGACGATGTTGGGGAATCCATATATTATGTAATTATATGTACTTCCATTCACATATTCTATGCAGCTCGAAATCCAAGAAACTCATGTGTGAAAATCTTGCATTATCATGCCATTGTATCACTAGTTTTCATGGATTTTGGCTTCAATCATGAATATTTTTTATTAATATTTTATTTTACATTGAATTGAAATATTAAAAGCATTTTTTATTTTAAGTACTTTAAGAGTATTTTAATGTATTTATATTAAATTCAAAAGAAATTTAAAAGTACATTTTTCATTATGAGTATTTTTCTTACAATATTGTTATAGTTAACTATGGGTTTTCATTTACCATTTAGAATTGGACAACTAAGCATCATTAACTCAAGTAGTGCCACCTCAATCATTATAGATGATGCCATCCTCTAGAGTGTGATTGATTCTTATAAAGTTGATTTTGATGGTACATTTTTTGTTTTGAGGCCCATTTTTTACCTCAAAATTCCCCTAATGAATGTGGAACTCTATAACCATTTTGAAAAACTATTAACCATGTGTAATGACAGCCCCTTATGTATGAGAACAATCCCAATACTATGTTCACAAAATTGGGAGGTTCATACTTGATTTGGGAAGCCAATTTTACCTTCACCCTTGGGGGAATTTGACCACAATTTCCTCTGTAAAATTGCATTGTTTCTCCCTAGCCCAAAATCAATTTTCATCAAATTAAATTCATATCAAAAGTATTCATAGGTCATGTGTAAATGTTCTAAGACTCACACTATCCTTTCATTTCAAATTCAAGACCATTTGGAGTCATATGGAACCCCCTCCAGTCTTCACTAGTAAAGCTAAAAAATTGTCCAAAAAGCACTCTTTCCCAAATTTCCAAGTAGGGACATTACAATATTATCAGAGTGTTGGAATATAATCCGTCAGGATTATACGTTAGTGTACATAATAGGAATATGAACAGTTACATAAGAAGGTGAAAAGGCTGATGAAGCTCAACCACCATATGAAATGTATAAATATATGCATTAGCCATGAATAGAATTGAATCGGGAGTTATTTACCTAACAGTGGTATCAGAGCTGCCTATCATAACTCCTGCCTGCATGTCTGCCATTCTGCCTGCCAGACCTTCGTTCTGCCCTCTTCCATATCTATTTCAGGCTGCCTGCCCGTCGTTAGTCTTCCTCTGTGTGTGTTTCTTCTTCAATGGAGGAGAAACGGTAGAGATCCACTCCATTACCCTCTATTCTTGTAAATCGCCACCCAATCTGCATAACATTTTTATCAGTTATCTCTTTCTGCATTCGCGGTGTTGAGGGATCCTCCACCTGCGATTCTGAATTGTGTTTGGTTTGTGTTTAACTTGGGAGGGATGTGAACCAACCCTTTGCTAAATCCATGTCGATTGAAGAAGAATGCGTCTTCCATTCTCCTACCAACTTCTCACGTAAACCCTAATCGGTGTAAGTGAAGATTGTTGCGTATTTTTTAGAACTATGTGAGACACACCTGCGTGAGACTCTACCATTGTGGAGTGAGTTCACGACTACTGATACCTTGATATATCCTGTTGATACCGTTGTGCTGCATCTTGGAGAGAGCGCTGGTCTCCCAAGAGCTGTGTACTGGTGAACGCCCTCTGTGTGAAGGTCTCCACGGCCACAATGTGAATGCCATGAGTATTTGTTGGCACTTTATTTTATTTTCATGGAAGTAGAGAACGCCTTGAGTGGGGAAGTTGTTATGGTTCCCGTCTGTATTCAACACGTTGTTTTTAACCCAGTACTCCACTGACTGTCATGAGAAGAGATTGTTTTCATTCTTTGTGATTACCTTGGTGTGGCTGCGATCTCCCTTGCAAGAGCACTGGTGGATTGAGTCCGTGATTGAAGAATCTGCGTTGAAAGCACAGGATCTATGACGATCGTGGAAGAGTATTGAAGTTGTCTGATGTGTCAATGAAATGTGTTTGATGGGGTTCTGTTTAAATAGACCTAGGAATACAAAAAAAAACCCTAAATTTACCCTAGACTGCTGCGTGTGTTGGAGACTGCTGCATGCGTTGAACCACTGCATGCACTAAAGACTGCGTTCAAGACTTAATTGTTGGAGTTGAGAGTTGAGACTTAATTGTTCCATTGTTGGTGTTGTCTGTGTTGAAGCACCACTGCTGTGAGCTACCTTGTCCCGTCATTTCATCTTGGGTGCTGTTACAACTCTGCGACTAGTGTTGAAACTGTCCCAATTATGTGCTATCATGCTATCATTGATGACTATTGTATGAAGAATCCAAATGCTTTGTGTTGAAGCTCGTTGGTTAAGCTTGTCAGTAAATCTCATTGGAATACTGTTGGAGCTGCGACCTCTCATCTCACTGCGAGTTAAATCCGTGACTCTCTGTGACTTGGAAGACTCCATTCAAGAGCATGGAGGTATATGCATCTTGTATGAGTTCATGCTTTGTCATTGTTGAGGTCTCTCTACTGCAACCTCAAGAGTTCCAGACAATTGCTGCTGCTAATCACTTGATTTTGCAAAAGTATATAGTTTGGTGCTTGATTTTTGCACAGACTATAATTTGCGCACTTATATCCTTTGCACACTAATATATTAGCTTCTGGTGCCTCCACGCATAACATATTCTGTAGAGTATATATCGTATAAAAAAAAAATGCTGCTGTGTATTTGAAGCTCGTGACTGATATATTTTGTGTATTGAAGAAGCTTGTGTATGCTATAAACTTCCATTGTATTCACCTTGGTAGAGACTGTAGACCTGCAAGGTTATTATTTTTCTATTATCTCATTCTCTTTGTCATATTAAGTTCATTATTGTAAATTACACTATCAGTTGCAGAAGATGCAATCTATAGCATCTGGAGTTGGTGCCACTCTCTCTGGCAAAGATCATCCCAAAGGACAAAGCAGCAAGAGAGGCAGAGGAAGAAGAAACTTCAGAGGTAGAGGGGGCAGAAACAACTCCATCAAAAGATCAGATTTGCAGTGCAAGCGTTGTGGAAAGACTGGACACACATCAGATCAGTGTTGGGCTTCGTGGGACTCCATCAAAGACAAACATAACCAGAAGAAAGATGACAGTAAAAACCAAGATGTTAGTAAATCTTCTGATTCTTCTCATTGTATTGTTGCACATTGTAATCTTGGTATTAATGAAATGACTTCACTTTCATCTTATAAAGATTGTTGGCTACTTGATACTGGTGCAACATCACACATGACTTTTAGAAAAGACTGTTTTGAAGAACTTAATGAAACACTAAATGGCATAGTGTACTTTGCAGATAAGCCAAGTCTTAAACCAAAGGGAATGGGCACCATTCGACTGAAGATGCCTGGATTCCCTGATTTCTTGTTGAAGAATGTTCTGTATCTTCCAGAGTTGCAGAGAAGCCTGCTGTCCTTGGTGGAGATACGACAACAAGGCCATTCCATCCACATGTTTGATGGAATCGTAGAAATAAGAAAGTCCTCTAACAAGCAAGTCATCATGACTGGATACGAAGATGGGAAGCTGTTGAAGCTAAAGGGTTCATCTGCAAGAGTTCAGAAC
Organism: Pseudotsuga menziesii; assembly: GCA_001517045.1. NCBI lineage: Eukaryota > Viridiplantae > Streptophyta > Pinopsida > Pinales > Pinaceae > Pseudotsuga > Pseudotsuga menziesii. Next base: position 64,037 of record LPNX010168688.1, read on the forward strand.
TATGCCTACCTCTCTCAGCATGGAGAAGGTAATTTGTCATCAAGTTTATTGTGGCATGCAAGATTTGGTCATTTGAATTATAACAGTCTTCGTTTGTTGAGAAAGAATGGTGTATTTGGTTTGCCCACCATTCCCAAAGAGAAGAACAAATGTGATGCATGTATATTAGGGAAACACAGTAAGTTGCCATTCCATGAATCTAATTTCGGAGCAAGTAGGAAATTAGAATTAGTGCATTCTGATTTATGTGGCCCAATGCCAACTCCTTCTGCTCATGGGAATAAGTATTGTATGACCTTTGTTGATGACTACTCAAGAATGTGCTAGATTTATTGTTTAAAGACAAAACCAGAAGCATTTCAAACATTCAAATACTTTCATGCATTGATAGAAAAACAAGCACAATAAAAAATTGGTACACTTCGTACTGATAATG
>LPNX010168688.1:64684-79271 GCA_001517045.1 Pseudotsuga menziesii
GATCAACCAGGATCATCACGGAAGATTCCTAAATGGGCCACAAAGACACTTGAAAGTGTCCATCTGGATGAAGCTAGAAAGACGGGAATGAGAAGTTCGAAAAGACATGAAGATGGAGGAGAAGCAGATAATTCAGGTGATGACATGGATGTATCATTTGATTGTGAATTTAATTTATCTGCTAACTTTGAACCAACTTCCTTTGAAGAAGCTTCTACCCGAGTTGAGTGGAAAGAAGCTATGCAGAATGAGTATGATGCACTCATGAAGAATGGAACTTGGAAGCTGGTTGACCCTCCAGTTGGAACCAAACCAATTGGTTGCAAGTGGGTGTACAAGAACAAATACAGATCAGATGGCTCACTTAACAAGCACAAAGCAAGGCTTGTAGCAAAAGGCTATGCACAGAAAGAAGGAATTGACTATGAAGAAACATTTTCTCCTACAGCAAAATGGGCTACCATCCGTACCTTACTCTCTTTAGCTGCTTAGAAAGGGTGGAAAGTTCATAAGATGGATGGGAAGACTGCTTTCTTGAATGGAGACTTGAAAGAGAATGTCTTCATGTCTCAGCTAGAAGGCTTTGTTGTGAAAGGAAAAGAACAAAAGGTATGCAAGCTTGTCAAATCCCTGTATGGCCTAAAACAAGCGCTTCGCACATGGTATGAAAAGTTAACCGAGCATCTTTTGAAGTTAAATTTCGAACATTTTGATCTTGATGATGCAACACTATTTATAAAGAAAGTTGGAAGATCTGTTGTGTATCTTGTGGTGTACGTAGATTATATTTTGATGACAGGGAACAATGAGAGCTATATAGCATCCATAAAAAAAGATTTGAAAAAGATCTTTGAAATGACAAATATGGGACATATCCACTATTACTTAGGAATTGAAGTCACTCAACATCCTAAGTACATATTCCTATCTCAGAAAAAATATGTTGGAGAACTACTAAACAAATTTTGCATGACAGAATGCAACACTATATCTACTCCAATGGAACAGAAAATGAAGCTCACATCAAGCGAAGGAAAAGAATTTGAGGATGCGACCAAGTATCGATGACTTGTAGGAAGTCTTATCTACCTTACAACAACTAGACCAGATATTTCTTATGTTGTTGGCATACTTTCAAGGTTCATGCATAAACCTTGTGAAGGACACTGGTCAGCTGCAAAAAGAGTTCTAAGATACTTGAAGGGGACTCAAGACATTGGACTCAAGTACTCTAAAGTGGATGACTTCAAACTTATTGGGTACTTAGCCTCATATTTTGATGGTGATAAGGAGACAGGAGTATCAACTTCTAGATACACTATGAGTCTTGGATCAGCAGCTGTCTCTTGGAGATCACGCAAACAGTCAGTTTCGGCAGATTCAACAACAGAAACAGAATATGTGGCTGTAGCTGAAGCAACAAAAGAAATAGTATGGCTCAGGAAGATACTTGAATATTTGCAAGAAAAACAAGAGAACTCCACTCCATTATTGATAGATAATACTTTTGCAATCAAGCTGGCTAAGAATCCCAGATTCCATGATCGAACCAAACACATCAACACAAAGTATCATTTGATTCGACATCATGTAGAGGCCAAGACAGTCCATCTTCGACATTGTTCCACAAATGATCAAGTTGCAGACATCTTCACCAAAGCACTTGGACGAGAAAAGTTTGAGAGATTCAGAAACATGCTCGAACTTACTAACACCCCTTCGGATTAAGGGGGGGATTGTTGGAATATAATCCATCAGGATTATATGTTAGTGTACATAATAGGAATATGAACAGTTACATAAGAAGGTGAAAAGGCTGATGAAGCTCAACCACCATATGAAATGTATAAATATATGCATTAGCCATGAATAGAATTGAATCGGGAGTTATTTACCTAACACAGAGCATGGTCTTGGAACCTATTGAAGTTATGGATGACAAGGATGAATTTAAGAAACTCGTGAATTCGTATTTTGATGATACGACCAAGCATGTTATGTAAGGATTCGAATTGGTGGCTAGCAAACTTAGGGGTAAGATGGAAGCAAGGTGTAGTATTAGTTCCCATCATGGAGAGAGACATAAGACCATTATTTTTGAAGACTTTGAGGATTGGTTGTATGTATTTAGGAACAATAAGTCATATTTGAACTCATTAAGGTAAAAACAACAATCCACAAGTATGGAGGATACCAAGGAGCCACCAAGTTCTGTGGTTGGTGAAGTAGAAAAAGTATTACATCAAGAGGATCGAAAGTGAATCCCAAGTGACTTTTAAAAAGATGAGGAAACGTCACATGAGAATGAATAAGAATACTATGAAACTATTGAATATAATTATGAGACACATTCTGATGTGGACATGGACCAAAGGGCATCTACTGATGGATGCTTAAACTGTGAAGGAGTACCTATTGATGGGTTCTCACAACTCTATGTTGGTAACATAGAGATCGTATTTGAAAATGTTGTTGCAATACAAATTTCTCATAAGAATGGGTACAAATACCTCGTGACAGGTAATGAAGAACCAATATCAACTTCCCCATTGCCACTTGAGCTTCAAGAAGTTGAACAAATCAAGAAGAAAGAAAAAGAGGAGACTCACTCCCATGAACCATCTTTCATTCAAGGGTCTTTGAAGTTGAGTGAAGAGAATATCCATGAGGCCCTTCGCATACTCAATGACACTAAAGCATTGGTGTCAAATTCTTGTTGGAAAGTTTCTTCATTGGAGGAGCAATCCTTCCTTGAAGACATGGAGAAGATTCAAAGAGCAATGTGCAACATCGAAGGTAATTTCATGTCTTTGCGTTTTGATAGAAACAATTTGGTTGAGCTTAATGAATGGTTACATGAAGCATACTTGAATAATAATGAGGACATTCATAAGCTCAGATTTCAAAATGAGCAACTTCTTGAGAGGTTGCAAGATACTTGTTCTTCCTCCTATGTTTCAGATTGTCACATGGTAGATTGCTTGGAGGATTCTCATGACATGAGGGATCATGAGAAACATGGAAAATTGAAGGTTCTTGATGTGTTTGAAGATGATCTTGATGAGAGACAATCACTTATTTTGGTGCAAGAGGAACTTGAGTTGCCTCTTGAAAATGGTTGCACGCTTTTTGAAGAAGTGCATGATTCCACTACATTGGAACCGACCTATGAGGAAAGTTTTGCATTTTTTAGGGAGGTGCATGTTCCTACCCCTATGAATCCTTCAAATTGTGAAAATTTTGCACTTTTTGATCATTTGGGTGAGTTGGTTCTTTCTCCTACATCCTACACTTCCACATTTTGCAGAATTCATCCAAATGAAGTATAGGTGAAAGGTATTTTTATGGTACCACATGAAGAGTATAGACTTCCTATCTCTCCTTTTGATGATGACATGACTAGAATTCCATCTTATTTACATTTACAGCAGCATCCTTTGTTACATTATGATTATATACATATTCATAGGTGTATTGATGAGACTTCTTTGAGCCACTTGAAGTCTTCATGTTTTCTTTGCTCCTTATTTGGTTCATATTTTGGTGGAGATTCTTCAGTCACTTCTTGGATGAAAGAACACATGGATAATTATTATTTTGATGCATCTTACATTCTTTTGGAGCAGCACTATAGGACATGGGATCCTAACCTATGTTATTGGAGCATATTTTATATAATACTTGATACTTTTGTGTATGGGCCACATGATGATGTGTTGATTGAATTGTCATTGATGCCAACATGGGACTTGAAATGGTGCCACAGGTAGTTATTGATTCCACCAAGTCCCTCTTACAGTGGCTAGAGTGATGGGTGCACATGTTTGGATGTTCCCAGTACCCTCACAAATAGTGTGGAGCCCATATAGAGATGGGTTGTGTCATGGAGCACCTTGTGGAGCCCTGCATCTAGTTGACAAGGTCCTTGTACCCACAAGGTTGGATCTTGAGCCACCACCTTGTTTATGATGCTGAAGAACCTCCTGATGATGATGAATACCTTCGTTATGGTGTTGAATCCCTTATGGATTATGGAGAATCCCTTGATGGGTTGAAGAAGCATTAATGACACATTATGTGGTCATTTATGCTTTAACAAGGTCATAGTACCCTAGAAGAAGGCTTGGAAATCCTACAGGAGGTAGCATGATGGATCTTGACCCTTGGAGGTCCTATTCTATGGTTAAGGTGGTTGAAGAAGCCCATGAAGCCCCTTGGCATGTTAAATAAGCCTTTGGAATACCAAATGGGCCAAATGACCCATTCTGTGGTCATTTGTGGTTTGATGGGGTCATGAAGCCCACACACTGGATAGGTGCCACTTGATGAAGACCTTGATGCCCTTAAAGTTCTTGAAACCTCTACTTGTTTCTTGATGATGGGTGGTATAGCCTTACAATTGTTTGATGATGATCATGATTCCCTTACCTTGGAGTCTTGGATCTTAAATTCCCACAAACATGGTGGCTTGAAGTACATATGCATGATATGGATACCTAGAACATGATGATGCTAAAACCTTTGACTCCTTGATGGTAAATAAGTCCTTGGATGTAATACTCCTTTCATGGATGCATATGTTGGATCTTGGAACCCCATCTTATGGGGTATTTGGTACCCTTTTGATCATGACTTGACATGCATTGAGATGAAGTCTGAAGTTCTTGAAGTCTGTGTGAATGGTGAAGTGGTCTTGATGGATCCATTCATGAATTTCTTATGGATCTTGCACACATTGATTAATTATTGAAGCCATTACTTTTGCATCAACATCACTTATGCACATTGGAAGAAGCCCATGCTATTATTGTTGGACCCCTTGATGAATTTGTGTGCTTCAAGAATCCCTTGTTTTGGCTAAGGTAAATGACCCATAATGTGGTCATTCTCCTCATTGGCGAACAAGTCATATCTAACCTAGCCTCGTTGGAAACCTAGTCATATCCAAAATATTTGCAAATAAAAATAGTAATAAATGAAAATTTGAGTGACCAAGCATAACAAGTCAGCCCAGCTTTGATAGATAAGTTTTTAATAATAATAAAAAGGAGGATATATTTTATAGCAGGTCGGCTATCCTATTATCCCTCCAACAAGGAATTCCTCCTCAATGTAGTAATACACAATAAAAACATCAACGATGAAGTGAAAAATAATCTTTGTAAACTAAGGAGAACTCGTGGACTGAGGTGAACTCATAGACTGAGGAGGAGCAGCTAAACTGAGGTATTTTTTTTGGCCTGAGCAAATTCGTGTTTACTATACCAGCTCTGAAATTCATCCATTGTAGCAACAACAGTGTTTTGGAATTTTTTTTCTTCTGTTTTTGTAGCTCTGAAAATTCGGTGGTGAAAAAGAAGATATTTGGCAGTAGCTAATTTTGGGTTTTAATAAGGTCTGAAATTCAGTTTGCTTGATCTCTTTTGAAGCATACAAAAGTGCAACAAGCTACAAATGTATTGAGGTTTTCTTTCAAGCCTTGAAGCCTAGCCAGCCCAAGGTATTTGTGAATAAAAACTCCTAAACATCCATCTCCCTCTTCACTAGGTTGTATGTTGAGCTTATTGTTATTGGTAGCTGGAAGTTTTGAGTATGTAGGTGAGTTTCCTAATAAGTTGTGGAAGTAATAAAGGTTGAATATGTTTCCACCTGAAAGTATCATGTCTGTGTGTGTATAAACTGTGAAGAAATAAGCACCAAGTTGACATCTGAATACAGTCAAGAAGTGACAATAGTCTTGGTTGAAGTGGATTGATCGTGACAAATGCATTGACTTAATAATAGATTAAATTGACAATGATATCAACAGTAACTTGAAAGTGATAGCTCTACCTTGACAAGCGACAATTTGATTGCCGTGGGTGACTTTCATGTAATACACAGTTTGAATTGACATTTTTGAAGTTCTTGCAAGCATACATGGTCCAAGTTTTGGACTTGTTTCAGGAATCTTCCTCAACATATATCCTATTCTGAGTTTCAATCTTTCACAAATAGTCTGGATGTTGATATTGATTGTTGGGTTCCACCTTAGCATATACTCAAACCAAGTGTCAATGAGAGTGATGTGTTGCTTGACAAGAAGTTGGTAGTCCCAAGTTGTATGGCAGCCCTAAGATGACAGTTCTTGGTTTACACAGTGAACCAATTAGCATACAGTGACATGACAAAACAATGACTTGACTATAAACAAGATGATGAGAGATGACCAAGTGATATGCTTGACTAAGAATAGTTGAGAGTGATGTATCCACAACTAACTAACAATGACACCTACAACAGAAGACAAGCTAATGAAAAGTGGCATGGAAGCAACAAACTTGACATGTTGATTCATGTGGCTTCTTGAGCAGAATGACGAGCAGAGGTATTTAATTGTGCAGTAGATTGATGACAATTAGAGATTGAAATCAAGCTTGCAAGCTAAGTCTTGCACTTGAGGATTGGAATCCTCAACCCTTTCTTAGTTGGAGCTAAGAAAACCAGTCCGAGTCCTGTTATAAGAGTTGGTGCTTATTGTAATCACGGAGATTGAAGTCTTCCATTACTATAAATAAAGATTACATTATATATATTGTCGTGTCTCTTTTTGATGTGATTATTGTGCTTATGACTCATGGTTGATTTGGCAGATGAATATGATGATGTAATTGATAACATAATGCTTGATCAACTTTGATTGATTAATAGAAGGTGAAGAATATTTAAATTGCTTGCACCCTAATTCACCCCCCCCCCCTCAGTGTGACCATTGTGTCCAACATGATCTACTTACTTGGATTTACAAGCATTGTCATGATCCTTTGATGATGTATCTTCTTTATGTACAATTTTATGATGTAGTTATGTACTTTAATTATCTATCTTTTGTACTCATGATATTTGAAAGGGTGCAATACAAGCAATGGGATCTGGGTATTACTTGGTTTCAATTTTGGGGGCAAAAAGTAGTAGGGGATATTGAGTCACCACTTGAGAAGGTGATTTTAATCAGAGTAGAGAAGAAGCAAGAATGGTGTTTCCTCTTTGAAACTTTCTTGGAATATTGGAAATTCAAGTTTGGCAACTCAATACCAACTTCAAAGAATTATACAGAAGCAAAAAGGGTTGAAAGTTCAGAAAGGTTTCCAAAAGATGGAGGTAAATATTATTTGTGCAAATTTTGTTTTGATGGATTTTATTAATCCTTTTGGTGTTAGTGGTGATGTCATAGGATATATCAATATTCAAAGATCCACATATCTCTACTTTTGGAAACTCGCAATTGTAGTACATGAGTGCCACTACTCAAATTGCGGCTAAGGTTTGAAGCAAAGTTTAGGGAAGGAAAGAAGGGTATTCAAAATACATGTTTGAAATTACTTGAGGACAAGAAATATTGAGTGGGGAGGACTGTCATGTCCCCAATTAAATAATTTTCAAGTAAGACTACTTACAAATAATGTTCCACCAACCTATTAGTTCCCTAGGTTGAGATGGAGACGTAAATTTTGTAATAAGGGAATAGGGACCCAAAAGGAATTTATTTTACCATATTCACATTTAAATGGGTCACATAAATTATAAATTCTAATAAAATAAGGTGGAATGGGTTCATGAAGACACTTGGAAGCTTGTGGAGCCTTTGGATGACTAGATTCCCCCACACACTTGTCATGATCTTCATCCAAATTCCAACACATGGGTAATGTAACGTTATTGGAAGGTGATGTGGTGTCAAATATCATATAATGAGCCAAGTAATTTGAAAAGGTAAAGGAGAGTAACTCCCATGGAAGAGGAAGAGACTAGAAGATAAGTGTTGTGAGAGTTACTAAACCACTAAGATGAGTTGGAGGAATCCCATGGAGGGAAATTCGACCTTATAAGGCCTTAGGAAGTTAATAAAATGAATTCATGAGGAAATAAAATATTCTTTTATCATTTTTTAATTGGAATTTGGCATTTTGAAGTGCTTTTGCTTGTCCATTGCATGGTCACGTGTTCACTCTCTCTGCTTGTGAACCAATTTCGAGGGAGTTGGATTTATTTCCAAGTTGGTTGATGGAGAGACCTTTTAGAACTATAATTGGAGCTTAATTAAGGAGTTTTATTTGCAGGTTGAAGGACCATATGGTAAAATTCTCATATATTCCCCTATTATCTCATTCCTTCTTCTCCATTCCCCCACACTCTCATGTTGAGGACACACTTGATGGAGTGGTGCTTGCGCTTTGATAAGTATATTTGGTACCCAGGAAGTGAATTATGATGTATGGATATTTAATATCATTTCCATATGCTCTATAACTCGAAATATCAAGAATACATATGTTATAGGCTTGCATTCCCATGCTCTTGAATAACTAGTTTTCATGGATTTGGCTTCAATATTGAAGTAGATTTATATGAGTTTGATGATGTTGGGGAAGCCATATACTATGTAATTATCTGTACTTCCATTCCCATATTCTATTCATCTTGAAATCCAAGAAACTCATGTGTGAAAATCTTGCATTCTCATGTCATTGTATCACTAGTTTTCATGGAATTTGGCTTCAATCCTAAAGTAGTTTTTAAACCCGATTTGTATGAGGAAGTTCCTATGATTTGGATGATGTTGGGGAAGCGATATATTATGTAATTCTATGTACTCCCAGTCCCATATGATATTAACCTCGAAATCCAAGAAAATTTTGTGTGAAAAGCTTGCACTCTCATGCCATTGTATCACCAGTTTTCATGGATTTTGGCTCCAATCCTGAAGTAGTTTTATATCAGATTTGTATGAGGGATATTCTCTGAGTTTGATTTTGTTGTGAAAATTATATATGATGTGTTACTCTTTAATTTCATGTCCCTATTCTCTATGGGTCTAAATCCAATAAATCCATATGTGAAACTCTTGCAATTAATCCATGCTACTAATTCACTAGTTTTCATGTATTTGAGTCCCATACTGAATGAGTTATATACTAGACTTGTATGAAGGAGTTTATATGGTATTTAATAATGTTGTGGTAGAAATTTTTATTCTATATATGGTCCCTATATATCACATCATGATCTGAACCTTTAACTCTACCTCTCATATGTCAAAATCGAGCTAGCTATGCAATTTCCCCATAAGCAATTTCACTAAAAGTTATCAAACGAATGTGGAACTCTATAACCAGTTTTAAGAACTAATAACCATGTGTAATAATAGGACCGTTATGTTTGATAACAATCCCAATACTCTGTTCACAAAATTGGGAGGGTCATACTTGATTTGGGAATCCAATTTTACCTTCACCCTTGGGGGAATTTGACCACAATTTCCTATGTAAAATTGCATTGTTTCTTCCTAGCCCCAAACCAGTTTGCGGGAGATTAAATTCAGATAAAAAGTATCCATAGGTAATTTTGGAATATTCTAAGACTCTCCCTATCCTTTCATTTCAAATTTGCAACCATTTGGATTCAGTTGGAACCCCCTCTAGTCTTGACTAGTAAACCTCAAAAATTGTCGAAAACACACTCTTTCCCAAATTTCCAAGTAGGGACATTATAGAGACCTACCTTTAAGACATCTCCTGATTTGGTTTAGCCTCACTCATTCATAATTAAGGATGATAAAAGGTTGCATTTGGAGTATTCTATTGCAGATCTTGATCAGCTAGGTTTACCCTCTCTTAGGGAGGATCTGAACCAACTCTCTCAGATATGCTCCTCATAAATTGATGCAAATGTTAAACAGCCAAAAGATCCAGTGAATGAAATAGTTTTCTCTCAAAGCGGTATCAGGTCATATAAGACTCTCGCTACCGATGTTGTTGATTAATTTTGGAGGATGAATTTCAATGGGGCTAAGTCTTAGTTAGGCATGGGCGCAGGTATTGTATCAACTTCTCCTTGTGCTAGTATTCATTGTTTTTTTTTCCACCAATAATTTAAAGGTACTAACAATGTTGTCGAGTATGAAGCCCTCTTGCATGGTCTTGAGATAGCTAAATATTATGGTATTGGGATCTTAAAGGTTACAAGTGACTCTGATTTAACCATTATGCAAATCAATGAAAATTCACTTGTAAAAACCAATGATTAAAAAGGTACAGAGATGCAATACTATTAGCGAGAAAAAGTTTCAATGCACTATCTTTGTAGGTGGTTCCTAGATATCAGAATCAGTTGACCAATTCCCTAACGACCTATACTTTTGTCCTTTATTCCACCAAAGTTATCTTAGAATCCGAAATAGTTCAAGTGATTTATAGGCGGCCTTTGGTTATAGATAACTTCAAATATTGGCATATTTTTTTATGACGATGAGAAGATGCCCGAGTTTATGGCAGAATTGTCTCAACCTCATTATGCAAGGTTCCTTGATAATTTTGAATGTTCGTTGGGGAAAACATGTTCTATAAGATAGGAGGTATATAATGGTGTCAATTTCTACTTGACCCCGGTTCAAGCATGGATAGAAAAAGTTTGTAAAGGTGATCCTTCTCGTGTCTAGAGCTTGGAGGCTTGCAAGTTCCAGATACTGTCCATCTTTCCATCCCTATTCCAACAGAGGTAGTACCATCTCCTTAGCTCATTGCTATTGTGGTTTTTTTCTTTGATTTTTTCCAAATATAGAGGAAGAAACCTCGACATGAATAACATGCTCAGGTGGTTGCACTAGTGGTATGATTTCACTTAAACTATATTTCTCATCGTTATCAAAGTCAGTAGATTTAGTTTCATTTGAGTTCAACATTTATAGTTTCCTGTGCATTGCACTTTTCATTATTTCATTTTGATGTATATTGCATTTCATTTTGAACAATGCAGGATAGAAGTTTCTACCTTCGATGCATTTTGTGTCTTTGTTGTTAGATGTATGTGTAGGTCTACAAGTACCCAGGAGATTCTAGGGGGTTCTCATACACTCATGAGAAGAGTGCATGTCCCACTGTTGGAGCTATCTATTACACCTCAAAGTGCCTGATGCATCATTTCCAGACATACCGGAGCGAGGGGTTTCTTTTTTTTAATTGTAAAAGTCAAGCTTTGTGGCTATGTTATGTAGAGTGTTGATTTTGGGGCCAAATACCCCTGATCAGGTCATGGTAGGTTTTCTTGGTTTTCATTCCAAGAAGTGTTGGCTTAGTGGTATTGTTGAGTACCTCTTGATGGGCGAAAGTCCCCCATCTTGTTGGGCCATTTAGTCCATGGGTTGGTTTCCAGTGCTTCTTGGTGTGGGACCATTAAGACACATGACCACACTCATATTTTTCTTTGTAGAGGTGATAGCACATGTAAGGGTTGTCATACTCAATTTATCACGCCTCATTTTGGTCACTTGGACCTAATATTGTTTTGATAGAAAACCCATTCTCCTGGCCTCTAGATCAATGATGTCATTCCTTAAAGAATAAGCCTACATGGTTAAAAAGGAGTGCATTGAGGGACAAGCATATGTTGGGGTTAGTTGGGGCATGACACCCTCCTTTTGGCTCACCTTGTATGTGGTGGAGCCCATTTTCACAATTTTATTGTTATTTTTAAGTCATTGTGTGGTCGAGTCCCCAAGTTTATGGGTGCACTAGCCCAAATTTTTATATTTTCTCATTAACTTGTAGGCTCAATTTTGCAAAAAGTTGAGGGTTTTCTTATATAAATAATACATTGTCACCTCATCTATAAAACATGGACAAGGGTTCCAATTATGCATTTTTTTAAATCTTGCTTTTGGTTTATGAGAGCATTTGAGCTAGTGCACTCTGTGGATGTCTTTTTCTCTTGCATGAAGGATGAATGGAAGGATTTATAGGGTTTGATTGTCGCATGCTAAGTCGATGCTAAGAATATTTGTGATAAATTGTGCTCAAGGGTGACCTAAGGTGCTTATCCTTGCTAATTTCTTGATTAATGTTGGTAAGTTTATCTCCTAACCCTAGTTTAACGTCATTCTTGAAGTGCTTTGGACTAAAGTACGGTTTTTTTGCTAACATTTTGTCTACTTGCATCGGGAGACCTTCCTATTAAGGAGATCTCCACGGTTCTATTGGGCCATGGAATTCCTCATTTTCCATAATTAGAGTTTTTCTAACTAACCTTAGACGGTTGCTAGCTTTGCCCTAGTTGCAAGTAGTGGAAACCATCTGAAGAGGAGGGACGTTAGCCTCAATCTCTCATAGCCATAAGGTTGGAGACAATAATCTAATACGCTATCCTTCAACTATCCTCTTTGCATCAAATTTTACGTGTCTTCCGACCAGCCTTTTCAGCTTCCTACATAACTATTCATTTTCCTTTATTTATTTACCAAATATAATCCCGACGGATTATATTCCAACAATCCCCCCCTTAATCCGAAGGGGTGTTAGTAAGTCCGAGCATGTTTCTGAATCTTTCAAACTTTTCTCGTCCAAGCGCTTTGGTGAAGACGTCTGCAACTTGATCATTTGTGGAACAATGTCGAAGATGGACTGTCTTAGCCTCTACATGATGTCGAATCAAATGATACTTTGTGTTGATGTGTTTGGTTTGATCATGGAATCTGGGATTCTTAGCCAGCTTGATTGCAGAAGTATTGTCGATCAATAATGGAGTGGAGTTCTCTTGTTTTTCTTGCAAATCTTCAAGTATCTTCCTGAGCCATACTATTTCTTTCGTTGCTTCAGCTGCAGCCACATATTCTGCTTCTGTTGTTGAATCTGTCGGAACTGACTGTTTGCATGATCTCCATGAGACAGCTGCTGATCCAAGACTCATAGTGTATCCAGAAGTTGATACTCCTGTCTCCTTATCGCCATCAAAATCTGAGTCTGAGTACCCAATAAGTTTGAATTCATCCACCTTAGAGTACTTCAATCCAACGTCTTGAGTCCCCTTCAAGTATCTTATAACTCTTTTTGCAGCTGACCAGTGTCCTTCACAAGGTTTATGCATGAACCTTGAAAGTATGCCAACAACATAAGAAATATTTGGTCTAGTTGTTGTAAGGTAGATAAGTCTTCCTACAAGTTGTCGATACTTGGTTGCATCTTCAAATTCTTTTCCTTCGCTTGATGTGAGCTTCATTTTCTGTTCCATTGGAGTAGAGATAGGGTTGCATTCTGTCATGCAAAATTTGTCTAGTAGTTCTCCAACATATTTTTTCTAAGATAGGAATATGTACTTAGGATGTTGAATGACTTCAATTCCTAAGTAATAGTGGAGATGTCCCATATCTGTCATTTCAAAGATATTTTTCAAATCTTTCTTTATGGATGCTATCTAGCTCTCATTGTTCCCTGTCATCAAAAGATCATCTACGTACACCACAAGATACACAACAGATCTTCCAACTTTCTTTATAAACAGTGTTGCATCATCAAGATCAAAATGTTTGAAATTTAACTTCAAAAGATTCTCGGTTAATTTTTCATACCATGCGCGAGGTGCTTCTTTTAGGCCATACAAGGATTTGACAAGCTTGCATACCTTTTGTTCTTTTCCTTTCACAACAAAGCCTTTTGGCTGAGACATGAAGACATTCTCTTTCAAGTCTCCATTCAAGAAAGCAGTCTTCACATCCATCTGATGAACTTTCCACCCATTCTGAGCAGCTAAAGAGAGTAAGGTACGGATGGTAGCCCATTTTGCTGTAGGAGAAAACGTTTCTTCATAGTCAATTCCTTCCTTCTGTGCATAGCCTTTTGCTACAAGCCTCGCTTTGTGCTTGTCAAGTGAGCCATCTGACCTGTATTTGTTCTTGTACACCCTCTTGCAGCCAATTGGTTTGGTTCCAACTGGAGGGTCAACCAGCTTCCAAGTTCCATTCTTCATGAGTGCATCATACTCATTCTGCATAGCTTCTTTCTACTCAACTCGAGTAGAAGCTTCTTCTAAGGAAGTTGGTTCAAAGTTAGTAGATAAATTAAATTCACAATCAAATTATACATCCATTTCATCACCTGAATTATCTGCTTCTCCTCCATCTTCATGTCTTTTTGAACTTCTCGTTCCCGTCTTTCCAACTTCATTTGGATGGACACTTTCAAGTGTCTTTGTGGCCCATTTAGGAATCTTCCGTGATGGTCCTGGTTGATCAGCTGGTGGTGCTTCATTTCCTTCAAGGTTGAGTCTTCCAAGTCTCTCAATCACATCATCCAGTTGAATCTCTTGTTTAGGTGAAGTAGCAGGAACTTCTTCATGCGGGGGAGTTGGTGCTTCATATGGAAATTCCAAAGGTTGATCCATAATAGGAATCCCCCCTTCAAGGTTTGGAATTTCATATTCATTTTCAAAATATTTCTTTGGATGAGGATAATTTTCCAAACGATCAAGCTGACTCTCAATGGACTGGTCATTTTTATTAGTCTCAAGAAAAATGACATCTCTGGAAATAACAAACTTATTTTTTACCTCATCATATAGATGGTATGCCTTGGAGTTTGCTTCGTACCCCAGGAAAATGCATTTTCTGCTTCGAGCACCAAGCTTGTTTCTTTGCTCCTTTGGAATCAAGGCATTATAGGTGGAACCAAAAACTCTAAGATGCCTGACTGAAGGGAGATGGCCAAACCACATTTCATGTGGAGTCTTGTTATCAAGATCATTTGAGGGACTTCTGTTTCTCAAATAGGCTGCACATTTC